>JAJLZG010000013.1:0-294606 GCA_030572075.1 Yamadazyma ubonensis | reverse complement strand
ATCACTCAAACTGGTGATGTTATTGTGACTACCGATGAAAATGGAGATTTGACCACTACTACTGACATCATTGGTGACTGTCCAGAATGTACTGAATACACTACTACTTTCACCACTACTGATGCTGATGGAAACCCTATTACTCGTACCGGTGAGGTGATTGTTACCACTGATGCTAATGGAGAATTGACCACCCATACAAGTCTTGCGGGTGAAGCCATAACTTCTTCAGCTTGTGTCAGAGGCGATTGTGTTCCTGTAACCCAAGTCTGCACAATATGTTCGACCTACGCTACTAGTTATGTTACTGAGATCGATAGAGTCACTGTGACAGTTCCTTGTGAAGTTGAGATTACAACTAATGGGGCTGGTGAAGCTGTAACCAAAACATACACTAAGGGTGATTGTGACATTTGTAAGGGTCATGAAACCGAAGTTGTTAAGACAGTAGGTTCAGTTACTACTACTATTGTTGAAGACATCCAAGTTACTACTGATGCTGAAGGTAAACCAAGTACAGTAACGTACACCAAGGGTGATTGTGAAGGATGTAAGGCTTATGAATCTCAAGTTTATACTGTTATTGAAGGAGAACCAACCGAATTACCAGTAAATATTGAGATTACCACTGATGCTGAAGGTTCGTTAACTACTCACACTTATACCAAAGGTGATTGTGAACAATGTTCTACTTACACCAGTGATTTGGTAACAAACGAAAACGGTGTCGAGGTTACAAGCGCCGTGCAAGTTATTGTTTCGACAGATGCTGCTGGTAAACCAGAAACAACCATCGCTCCAGTGAGTGTTGTAGAATCAACAAGTTCAGCTGCTCCTACTGTTGCTGCTGGTTTTGATGATGTTGAAGGTAAAGCATCAGCCTTGAAGACCTCCAGTATGGTGGCTATGATTGCTATGATTCCATTGTTATTCGTCTGATTTTTATAATCAGTTTATTTAATTTTTGATACCCAATTTTTTTAATTTCTACAGGAACCTTTGAAATCTTTCGTTAATAAAACGATCTATATAATATAATTTTTAATATATCGATACATTTTAAGTTATTTGTAAATTTATAAAAGAATTCGAATGCATTTATCTAATAAATGATAGATCATTTTAAAATTTCCTCACTTAGAATTGCAAGGTAGAATTGCAACGTATGTATTCGTTTTCTCTCGACCGAAAGTAAACCGGATTAAAAGTTTTTTGCGCTAAGTGCAGCTAAATCAAAAATCGTGAACAGAACAATTCGCGCCTCCCCGATAGCTCGACAAAATAACTAGGACAAATCAACACTTTTAGGTCATTGATTCCGTCTAACTACTATAATTTTGAAACAGTTCTCGTAAGGAGATATATATAGCCTTTAGGATTACTAGAAGTTAAACAATTGTCCGTACATTAGAGCATGGCGAGTATTAATCTGAACGAAAATACTCTAACTGCCAATTCACCTTCTGATGAAACTGGATCTCCGTCTATAACGGCGAATGGTAATGATCCAAATATCGAAACTGAATCTACTCAAAAGCAGCAGTCTGAATCTGAACCCAAATCTCCAAAATCAGATGCTCTGGAAAATACCTCTACCATTAATGGAGGTAACAATGAGCAAGAAGCTGATAATGAAAAACCTCAAGTTCCTCCAAAAGATAAAGAGCCAGTCCCTAGGAATAATATTCCCAAAATCGTCACAGACGAACCATGTGATTCACAAGCTAATGATAGTGCTATTACTCCAATAATCGAAGAACCAAATCAATCTGAAAGTTCTATTAATCAACTGGATTACCCACCATCCACCAGAAACAATTCTCATGTACGTAAAGCATCAACATCATCAATAGCGTCTGGGATAGCTAGTCTTGATAATAGCAATATTTTCATAAAACCATTCGAATCTATTCTTGAAGGTAAGGAGGCTAAGAAAAACGAGGCCCTCAAACAGGCAGTTCAAAAAGCTCTTGATGCTTTGAATGATGACAATTCAAGAGATCCCCATGTAATTTTTGGAGCTTTAAAAACTGTTTGTGAATCCAACAGCAATGAATTAAAGACAAAAGCAATTGATCTTTTTGCCAAATTGTTTGATTATGGTCATTTTGATGATGAGCAAGATAAGGTAAAGTTAACAGATGATTCAGTTGATGTGATAGCTTCTTGTTTTGATGGTGAAAGAACTGACTCAGAGGTAGAATTACAAGTGGTAAGAGCGTTAATGCATAGCGTACTATTAATGCCATGTCATGGACCTTCACTTTTAAAAGCTATCAGGCTGATTTACAATGTGTTTATTTTCTCCTTGAATCCAAGAAACCAAGCAGTTGCCCAAGGAATCTTGACTCAAGTAATAAGTGCAGTTTTCCAAAGAGTACTAGACTCTGGTTTGATCAAAAACCTGACTAGTGAAGCGGCGATTAATCTTAAAACTCCTGGAAACTTGAGCCATGAAGATGTAACGGCTTCCAATTCTGACACCCCAGCTGAAGAAAGATTAACTCTCGAGAATTTGAAGAAACTAAGTAATGAGAACAGTGAAACTGAAAAAGCTTTTGAACAAGCTAACAACAGTGAAGATTTAATCGTTAAAGATGCATTTTTAATTTTCAGAGCAATGTGTAAACTATCAACTAAAGAAGTGGAAACAGAAAATTTAGATATGAGAAGTCATTCTGTTCGTTCAAAATTGCTCTCTTTGAATTTAATTCATATCATTTTGAAACAATATATCGACATTTTCTTGAGTCGTGATATTGTATTGATTACTGGCTCATCCAAGGGACCTACAAGGTTAATCAATGCTATAAGAGAGCACATCTGTTCTTCATTATCACAAAACGCAACATCTTCTATTGCACCAGTTTTTGAGCTTTCATTAGAAATTTTCTGGTTGATTATTTCAAATCTTAGATCCGAATTCAAACGTGAAATTCCGGTGTTTTTTGACGAAATTTACTTCCCTGTTTCTGAAATGAAGACCTCAACTCCTCATCAAAAAAGATACTGGCTTTCGATCATTGAGAGGTTGTGTAATGACTCCAGATGCATTATAGAATTCTATTTGAATTATGATTGTGATAGCAACATGCCTAATATTTGTGAAAAGATTATCGATTATCTTACCAAGCTTTCATTATCAAGAGTGGAAGTAAGCCATCAACAAAAAATTGCTTTTAGGGAAAACAGAAGAAATGGGGTGTCTGTATTTGATATATCAAAAATTTCAAATCTCATTAGTTCTTCGATGCAATCAAGACCTCCAGAACCCGAGGTTTATAACCACTTCCCTCTTGAATATGCTTTAAAGATGACCTCCATTAATTGTTCAGTTGCATTCTTGAGATCATTGTATACATGGGCCCAAAAGGGATTGAATGCTAAAGCTCATGGAGACAAAACTGTATCCAACAACTCTTCGAGCCATTTTTCATTGAGCAGAAACAGAAGTGGAACAGCTAACTCTGATACTCCAAGTAATGGCGATTCAAGGAATGCTTCATTTGTGAACAATGATATTAGTTCAAACGATGCAGACGATCCTACTCAATTTGAGACCTTAAAGCAGAGGAAAAAAGCATTATTAGAAGGTATCAGGCAATTCAATCAAAAAGCCAAGAAAGGATTGAAATTTTTCCAGGAGAACAAATTCTTAGAATCTGATGAACCGGTGGACGTAGCCAAGTTTTTATTGGAAACTGAAGGCCTTGATAAATCGGTGATTGGTGAATTCTTGGGTGAAGGTACAGATCAATGCATTGCCATAATGCACGCATTTGTTGATCTCATGGACTTCACCAATATGTCTTTTGTTGATGCTATGAGGACTTTTTTGCAGTCTTTCAGATTACCTGGAGAGGCTCAGAAAATCGATAGATTCATGTTAAAATTTGCTGAGAGGTATGTAATGGGAAATCCAAATATTTTATCCAGTGCTGAAGCCGCTTATGTGTTATCGTACTCTGTAATTTTATTAAACACAGACTTACATTCTCCACAAATCAAGAAGAGAATGACTTTAGAGAGTTTTATCACCAACAATGCTGGAATTGATGATGGCAAAGATATCCCTAAAGATTACTTGGAAGTTATTTATAATGAGATTTCCACCAATGAGATCAAATTACAAAGTGAGCAACACGCTGCATTATTAGCTGGAGACATCAAATTGCCTCAATCTCAATCGCTTGGATTATTTGGAAGTCGTGACTTGGATCGTGAAGCTTATGTTCATGCATCGAAGGAAATGTCAACTAAGACAGAAAAGTTGGTTAGAAATTTGGGAAAGAAAACAAGAGATGACATAAATGGTGGAGTCTTTTACCAAGCATCAAGTGTTTTCCATGTCAGAAGTATATTTGATACTTTATGGATGTCAATATTAGCCGGTCTCACTCCTCCTTTTAAGGACTATGATGAAGAAGATGTTACTAAGATTTGCTTGGAAGGTATCAAGTTATCTATAAAAATTGGTTGCATGTTTGATTTAAGTTATGCTATGAAATCTTTTATTGGTGCTTTAATTCAATTCGAAAATTTGAATAATTACGAAGAGATGAAACCGAAGAATGTTGATGCTATTTATATTTTATTAGAAGTAGCAATTTCAGAGGGTAATCACTTAAAGTCAAGTTGGATAGATGTTTTGACTTCGATTTCTCAATTAGAGAGACTTCAGTTAATTGCTAGAGGAATTGACCAACAGAGTATTCCTGATGTTTCAACTGCAAAACTTGTTAACAGAGCATCTTTTGAGTCAAATAGCCATAGAGTCTCGGGGGGATTTTTCAGACTGTTTTCATCATCATCTGCATCTCAAACTGCATCAATTAAATACCATAACCAGAAACTCAGTCCTCAAACAGCTGAGCTTTTAGCAAGCTCAGACCTTGGTGCAGCTATTGATAAAGTTTTTGCTAATAGTGCCAACTTGAACGGGGAAAGTATTGTTGAATTCATCAAGGCGTTATCTGAAGTTTCATTAGAAGAAATTGAATCTTCTGGTCAAAGTGCTGATCCTAGAATCTTTTCTTTACAAAAGATTGTAGATATTTGTTACTACAATATGACTCGTATCAGGGTTGAATGGTCTCAATTGTGGTTAACTATGGGGGAAACATTTAACATTGTTGGATGTCATAAAAACGTTAACGTGGTTTTATTTGCTATTGATTCGTTAAGACAGTTATCTGTTAGATTTTTTGATTTAGAGGAATTATCTCATTTCAAGTTTCAAAAAGAATTTTTGAGACCTTTTGAATACATTATAAACCATAATGAGTCTCTAGAGATCAAGGATGTGATACTTGAGTGTATGAACAATATGATTTACACTAAGCTGGAGAAAATTAAAAGTGGGTGGAAAGCCATTTTCAATGTATTAAAAGTTACTGCTCAGAGTAATAAAGAACTGCTTGTTAATCGTACCTACAAATTAGGTGAATGGATCTTCAGTAAGTATTCAGTTGAAGTTCGGGAACAAGATGCATTCCGTGATTTGATTGCTTGTTTCACTGAATTGTGTAACAATGGAAGGTATCAAAAGATTAATTTATTATCTTTGGGTGTACTTCAAAAGATCAACAACCAAGTTGCAACTGAATACCTTGAAAATACAGATGAACGCAGGAACGAAATGCTCGTCAAATCGTGGTTCCCAATATTGTTTGGATTCCATAGTGTGATAATGAATGGCGAAGAACTCGAAGTTAGATCCAGAGCTTTATCCATATTATTTGATATTCTACTAGAATACGGAGGTAACTTCGATGCTGAATTCTGGGAATCAGTTTGCCATGAATTATTATTCCCAATCTTTGGTGTACTTCATAACAAGTGGGGATTGGCAAATATCGAAAATACCAATGATAACTTTTCAGTATGGCTTTCTACTACATTGATCCAAGCCCTCAGAAACATGATAGGATTATTCACTCACTACTTCGATTCTTTGAGAAGCAAATTAGATGGATACTTGGATTTATTAACCAGTTGTATTTGCCAAGAAAATGATACCATCGCTAGAATAGGAAGAAGTTGCTTACATTCACTTTTGATCGATAATGCAGAAAGGTTTGATGAAAAAGAGTGGGAATTGGTAGTTTTGTCATTCAAGAATCTTTTTGAATTGACCGAAGCCAAAGAACTTTTTGAATTAGACCCATTGAAGAAGAGTGTAGACCAAGATCTTTCAAATCAAGAAAATGATGATTCAGAAGACGAAGATATACACAATGATAGTGTAACAAAGGACAAAGAAAAGAACGATGTTGCTACGGAATATAACCAGGATAACGGCCAACAGAGTAAATCAACAATTGTTGTGAAATGTGTGTTGCAACTTTTAATGATTGAAAGTGTCAGTGAACTTCTTGAAAACGATACTTTTTATGAATCGATTCCATATGAATATTTGAATCAATTGGCTTCATTACTCGATCACAGTTTCAAATTTTCAAAGAAATTCAATGATGATTATGATCTCAGAGTTAGATTATGGAATGCTGGAGTTATTGAGAGATTACCCAATTTGTTGAAACAAGAAAGTTCATCTTCTGCTGTATACATCAACATTATGTTTAGAATGTATTGTGATGATGATAAAACTGACACACAAGCTAAAGTTTCTATCATTGATTCAATTATTCCATTATGTACAGATATCATTCACCGGTATTCACAATTTGATGAAACTAATCAGCAAAGAAACTTATCGACCTGGAAACCAGTTATCATTGAAATTTACCAAGGATTTTTTGAATTAGAAGAAGATGACTTTAAGAGATTCACACCCATCATTTATCAGTCAACGCTTGAATTATTTCATCGTAGCCTTTCACCAGAGCTTAGAACGGCCATTAAATCCTTTTTTACCAGGATTGGGGATTTATTCATCCCAATTCAACAGGATTAAATAAAAATTTAAATAGATTATACTAAAAGATTAGAAATATGGGGTAATCGTAAGATATACTAAATTTTACGCACAAATCATGAATCTCTATAGTTCTCAGGACAGTTTTTACACAGTCCTTTTTTTGGTTGAAAAATTTTCAGTCGTGAGGTTCTAAACTCAAAAAGTGCGACGCAAATTTTCCAACTTCGACGTTAAACTAGAGAGAGTTGATTTACATTTAAAATGTCTTTTGAAAACAAGGTATGTTTATTTTGATAGGTGAAGAAAAGAATTGAGTATTTAGTTATGAGAGTATTAGAACATGAGAGTCATAGTTGTCTAGACAATCTAAAATTGGTTAATTGAAATTAGAAGTGGGTTCAGTTTAAAAGCGTGACATCTAAATTGAATGATTAACTAACCTCAATTTATGAATTAAGACATTTACTAACATAATAGAACTTATACCACTTGTTGGGTAATGATGTTGAAGACGAATCACCAATTGTAGCCCCAAGAGAATTGGTTAAAAACACCACTTCTTCCAAGAAAAAGGATGAAGCTCCATCCAAGGCTGACCCATCCAAGGCTAAGAAGAAGAAGCCACTTACTGGTAACGAAGGTGCCATCAAGAACAAGTTAAACAACAAAGATGTTGCCGGACCAAGTTCTACTCCATCTGGTCACTACAAGAGACCATTAGACCGTCATTCTAGAAGTGCTAAAGGTGGTCAAAGAAAGCCAAGAAACGATCCAAAAGACGGTGAAGCCGCTTTACAAGATGAAGCTGAAGCTTTAGAAGACGTTGTTGCTGAAGAAGAATCAGTTGAAGTTGTCGATCAAACTCCAAAGAAATCTTTACAAGATTACATGGCTGAATTAAAATTGGCTCAATCTTCTTTAGATGCTAACAAGTCTGCCAGAGCTGCCAATCAAGGTGCTGAATCTAAATGGACTTCTGAAGAAAAAATTGTTAAGGAACAAGAAGAATACGTTCCAGCTTCTGCTGAAAAGAAGACCAGAACTAAGGCTCAAAAGGAAAAGAAGTACTTTGAATTTGAAGCTTCTTATGCTGAACCTGAAGCTCCAAGATCTACCGGTGCTCCAAGAGGTAGAGGTGCTCCAAGAGGTGCTTCTAGAGGTAGAGGTGCTCCAAGAGGTAGAGGTGCTCCAAGAGGCAGAGGTGCTCCAAAAGCTAACAATGGCTCTTCAAAGGTTGCTTTGGACGATGACAAGAAGTTCCCATCTTTATAAATGTAAAAAATTCAACGTAGTCTTTACAGGGTTTTCTTTAGGCTTAACCAATTAGTTAGGTTTTATATTTAGTTCATAATGAAAATGAATATAAATTCGTTTTGTGTGAGTATATGTATACTTTGATGCTTGTAGTTTAAACTAGTGTAATTGAAAGATTTTTGTAGTATTTCTTTGTTGGATCCAAGAAAGTCCGTGAGCCAATCTTTGTCCAAATTGTATCCTCCAATGATTTTTATTGGTAGCAAGTCTGAACTTTCATAAACTTGAGGTGGTTTAGACAATACAGCATACGATCGTATGTCTAGTTTGTGTAATTTGCACAACTGATCACAGAGATCTTTTGTGGTAGATGGAACTTCAGGAAGCTCTAGCATGGTGAAAAATGCGAATTAAATATTTTAAATTTGAGTGATAGGTTCAGGGTTACTTAATCATTCACTTAGTCTTGTAAGATTACTAGATATGAAACAGAATTGTAGGAGAATGATGTAAAACAAGTATAACAATTGAGGGATTATTGCCTTTGTCCATCATTTTCCATTGTGGTGCTAGCGAGCAAGAGGACCAGATATGGTGCTAAGTTCGCGGTGGCTGGGTGGGGATTGGTTCTAGTTTTAGTCACCCCCTCTAAAAGGATGTCGGTACCCGAAATTTAAGCAACTTTTCGGGTAATGAATATTCTACGGTAGATTTACAATACTGGTGGATTTACAATACCGTATGTAGATTTACAATGCAAAGAACAAGTTAAAACAAGGATGACCGAATCATGTGACCCCGTCTAATAATACCTTTGGTCATTCATTGCGGTCATTTAGTACCTGTCAACCCCTAGTGCGAATTGGGCCCCATTTAGCACCACAATTGACGGTGATAAATCCTGGGGTAAATTGAATTATCTCACTAAAAGAGGTGCTAAATTATAATAAGCGGGGGTCACCGAATTTTTTATACCCCGGACCATTTAATACCATTTAATACTGTCCCGGAACTGAGATTAATATCTTAATATTAAATACCAAACTGGTTGTATTGAGCAATCGCGGGTTGTAGGGTCCAATTTCTCGATAAGGTTCGAATTATTGTTAAGCGGGACTGCAGTTTACAAACTAAATACGTCATCCAGATTATAAAGGAATCGTAAACATAAATGTTGGGCTAACTAATTGATAAAATTGTGGGGGTTAGAGTTGAAAAAAACTCTGGGAGTTTTCAATTATAGCAAGACACTTAGCTACAGGAAAAAAATAAATATTATGAGTAAAAGCCTTTATTAATTGGAAATTTGGTATGAATTTAACTCAATAAGAGCACGACATTTTTAATACTAGAGGTGCGAATTCTTTAACCTCGGGGGGTCCGATATATAGTAAATTTAATGCCAATATGGGAACCATTATTACTGCAACGGAAATAACTAACGGGGACAATCTTCATACCGAGACTTTTCACAATCCACATATAATTTAAATAAACGCGCGTAGTCATTTGTTACAAAAAATCTAATATTTAATTTAGTCATAACTTGAGGGATAAAGGAATTTACAACAACATTTAATTAATTAACAATACTTGAGTTAAAACCACAAGTTATTAACCTGAGGAATTTTTCATTTACTTTTAAAACAGGTTTATCTCTTAGTATTCGTGTTAATTTAAAAAGATTGCACCCGCAAATTTAAATTTCAGATATTTGTTTATTTAAAACACTTGAATATTTAATTTCAACATGGATGAAACAACTAAAGGGGACAATTCAAACCTGAAGAAACCATTATTATCTACTTCTTCTCCCGAGGGTATTCAAATTGCTTCAAAAATTACTCCAACTAGATTGGCAGATTTATTAATTAGAAAAGGACCCTTACCAATTCGTCATATAACAAGTCAATTAGCAATTGAAGTCAATGGATTTGATCAATTATCCTTGTCAAAACAAAGACGTTTAATAATGGCCGCCATGGAACAAAAAGATGAATCTAATAATGTGGTGTTTGAAAAAATAGGTTGGGGTCAGTGGGCGGTCAGACATATAGATTCTGATTTTATTGTTACTGAAGGAACAGAAGAGAATTTGAACTCAAAAGAAAGTATTGAAACTAAAAAACAAGAAATCACGAATCCTGGAATTAGGCCTCAAATAAATGTTAAAGAATTAAGAAATCAACCAAATTTGAAGCTTGGCTGGTCTAAGAAACAAAATGGTAAAAACCCCAGAAGAGAAAGTATCACAAACAAAAAGCCCAATCTTCACAATGTTAGAGTTCCTAATGAATCTGTTTTAAGTAGCAGTGCAATTGCTTCTGATTCTGATCAAGATGATGACGATGATGACGACGATTTAATTGACACAGTTATTGGTGACGAGAGTGACGAAGAAGCTGATGAAGAAGAAGATAGCGATGAAGATAGTGAAGATGAGCTTTTCCAATTTGACTATGATGGATCCAAGAGATCTCCACCAATTAAATTTGCAAATAGGGTTCCATTGAAATTAAGTCCACCTCCAGCACATGGAACCAGAAGGAAATCTTCTAGTTCCAATAGTGTGAACAAAAATACTAACTACAACTCCAGACATCAAAAATTCAATAGGTCCAGATTGAATTCTCTTGAAAATTTGGACAACTATATAATTCTGTCAGCTAAGAACTCAAATGGCTCATTTAGCTCACCACCGCCACCACCTAATATTTCAGCCACAATATCCGCATCACCATTATCTTCATGGAATTCCAATAATTATAATAGTTTGTCCAAATCACCCGATGGTATAATAATGAATGGCAATAGAAGAAAGTCATCATTTAATGAATCTCATATAAGATCTACATTATCAACTTCTGTACCGAGAACGGTAAAGCCTAGTCCCAACCCTAATCCTAACCAAAAGAATAATGGATATTCTACATCAAATAACCCATCTAGTACCACATCACCAGCAATGGAACCCAAAACCAAATCTTCAAGTTTATCAGATACTGATGAAGAAGATTGGGCTACAATTGGGCCTGAAAGTTTAAGAAAACGTGATGATAGTCTGCGTGATGATAGAGAGACAAAAGCAGCAGCTTTTGCATTAGTTGATTTAATGTCAGTTTGAAGAATCGTTCAAGTTAAAGTAGCAGGCTACTTAACTAACATTGATGACTTTAGTTCTATATATGTTTTATTCGTTATATTTTGTTTAATGTTCTCTAATAGATATTTTCCTAATTAGGATAAATTAAGTACGTACTTCGCAAGACGCGTACTTTTGAAAAACTCGCAAAAAACTTTTTGAAACTTATCTCGATAATATATCATGTCTACTACTACAAGTACTGTATTACCAACAATCCAGTTGGATGTTAATTATGGAGATATCAAGAAGTCCATAAAGGATTTCTTGGAGCATTTCAAATCCCAATCTGAAGAAGATATTTCCATGGATGATGAACCTGAATATGGTCCTAAGTATCTCTCAATTCTTCAAAAAATTGCTAATAGAGAATTGTCAACTGTTTACATTGACTTGAACGATTTGAAAGCTTATGAAACAAACAACATTGAAAGTCAAATCTCCAGTCAAGTGACTTCAAGTGTTAAATTAGTTGACCATATCCTTGGTAATACTAATAGATACACCGAATTATTTTCAAGTATAATAGATACTATAATGCCTAATCCAACGAAGGATATTTCTGCCACAGATGATGTTTTGGACGTGATTATTCACCAAAGACAGTTAAAAAATCAAAGAGTCTTACAAGAGAGTGCTGAAGAATTTAATAATTTAAGAAATGGGTTTAATGATCAATTGGGAAATGATCAACAACCTGAAGATGTTGCACCAGAAAACTTGTTTCCTCCAAAACTTACAAGAAGATATCACTTATACTTCAAACCTCTTGTATCCAATGAAAAACCTTTGTCTGTTAGAGAGATAAAAGGTACCCACATTGGTAAGTTCATAACTGTTAGAGGGATTGTAACTAGAGTCTCTGATGTTAAACCATCTGTTCTTGTTAATGCTTATACTTGTGATAAGTGTGGTTACGAAATTTTCCAAGAAGTCAACTCCAAAGTTTTCACTCCTTTGGCTGAGTGTAACTCAACTATTTGTAAGAATGATAACATTAAAGGTCAATTATTTATGTCCACCAGAGCTTCTAAATTTTCTTCTTTCCAAGAAGTCAAAATCCAAGAATTGACCAATCAAGTTCCAGTTGGACACATTCCCAGATCCTTAACTATTCACGTAAATGGTGACTTGGTTAGATCTTTAAATCCTGGTGATGTTGCTGATATTGCAGGTATTTTCTTACCATCTCCATATACCGGTTTTAGAGCTTTAAAAGCTGGTTTATTGACAGAAACTTACTTAGAAGCTCAGCATATTTACCAACACAAAAAGCAATATGAAAGCTTAGAAATCACTCCTGCTATTGAAGAAAAAATCAGAAATTTGATGGCTGAAGGAAATATCTACAACAAATTGGCCAGATCTATTGCTCCAGAAATTTACGGTCATTTGGATATCAAGAAGATTTTATTATTATTATTATGTGGAGGTGTAAGTAAAGAAATCGGAGACGGGTTAAAGATCAGAGGTGATATCAACGTTTGTCTTATGGGAGATCCTGGTGTTGCCAAATCCCAATTGTTAAAAGCTATTGGTAAAATAGCTCCTAGATCTATTTACACAACTGGTAGAGGTTCTTCAGGAGTTGGTTTGACTGCAGCAGTTATGAGAGATCCTGTAACGGATGAAATGGTATTAGAAGGGGGTGCTTTGGTTTTGGCAGATAATGGTATTTGTTGTATTGATGAATTCGATAAAATGGATGAAAGCGATAGAACTGCTATCCACGAAGTTATGGAACAACAAACCATTTCTATTTCTAAAGCTGGTATTAATACAACATTGAACGCTAGAACTTCTATTTTGGCAGCTGCCAATCCTTTATATGGAAGATATAATCCAAGATTATCACCACATGAAAATATTAATTTACCTGCTGCGTTATTATCGAGATTTGATGTTATGTTCCTTATTTTGGATCAACCTTCTAAAGAATCAGATGAAAAATTAGCCAGTCACGTTGCTTATGTTCATATGCACAACAAGCAGCCTGAAATCGATTTTGAACCATTAGATTCGGCAACTATTAGACAGTACATTTCTGTTGCAAGATCTTATAGACCTACTGTGCCTAAAGAAGTCGGAGACTATGTTGTTCAAGCTTACATCAACTTAAGAAAGGAATCACAGAGAAATGAGGGATCTATCAAGAAATTCCAACACATTACCCCAAGAACCTTATTGGGTATCTTAAGATTATCTCAAGCTCTTGCCAGAATTAGATTCGATAATACCGTTACTGTTGAAGATGTGGATGAAGCTTTAAGATTGATCGAAGTATCGAAATCTTCACTTAGTGCTGATGATCAAAGAGAAAGGGAAGATGATTCTGCTTCAACCAAAATTTTCAATACCATTAGATCCATAGGTTTTGGAGATGGATCCAGATTTAACAGGGTATTGGACATGCAAGAATTGAGAGATAGAATCATCTCCAAGGGATTTACTATCGAGCAATTCACCGATTGTATTTACGAATACCAAAGTATGAATGTATGGCAATTGATTGACAACGAAGATAAACTTATGTTTATGGACGACGGAGGAATCGATGGTGGAGATTACATGGAATTGTGATTTTGCTTGTGTAACTTCTTGTGTGTATTATTTATGTATATTAACGTCTCTCATGAGTATCAACACTCACCAACCACCAACGCCACAGTTCTGCAATTTGCAGCCATTAGCTTCGCGTTCAAGTTTAAAACGTGGATAATGAGCAACTTGACAAGCAGGTCAAAGATCAGAAGTAAAACCAACCCCCAGCGAACTGTGAGCGAATCACAGACGAGTAATAGAGATCTTGGGGAGAGAAGAGATTATGATACCATAGAGCTTCACGATGTTCCTCAGCCTAGATCTGACGTGGAGACATCTTCTGCTGAGTCACAAAATTTGGAGCAACGTAAAAAATGGTACCAGTTTTCGTCACTAGTTCTTCCAAACACCGGATCTGTGGCTAGAGATCACGTATGTAAACATTTTAACAAGATTGTACTAACAAGTAGTTGGCTAATGAACGAACGTTTTTGGCATGGACAAGAACTTCCATGATATTTTTGACTTTGGCAGTCACATTTATACAATTTGTGCAGCTTAGTAAAGCAGCAGATTCAGTCACATATAAAGGAGAAACTTACGAATTAACAAAAGCTTACGAGTCGAATAGAAAGATTTTGAACCGGTATGGAAAAGCTATTGAGGTGCTTTGTTTGGCTCTAGGGGTTATTTCAATGGTTTTAGGGATCTTCAGATATTTTTATGTCCAAACACTGCTAACAAGAGATTTAATCCCCGTGGGAAGAGTAAGTGTGTTCATTTTACTAACTATAAATGTGGCAATGGTAGCCGTGCTTCTTGCATTAGATTCGAAGCTTTTTGTATAGTTTAGATATGCGCGTTTTGAGGCGATAATAAATTTCAACAACAAGATATGCCTGAGTACACTTCACAAACAGTTCCTCAATTAAAGGAGATCTTGAAGGAAAGAGGATTAAGTCTTGATGGAAAGAAGGCTGACTTGGTTGCTAGGTTGACAGAGAATGACAATACCAAGTCCGATCCTGTGGTTGTACCCGAGGAAGAATCCAAACCAGAACCAGCTAAACCAGAAGTTCAAGAATCTAAAGAAGAATCAAAGGAAGAAAAACCCGAAGAAAAAGCTGAGACCGAAGAAGAAGATAAACCAAAACCTTTGACTCCAGAAGAAAGAAAGCAACTTGCTGTTGATTTATTGAATAAAAAGATAAAGAGAGCTGAAAAATTCGGAGACGAAGCTTCAGCTGAAGCTGCTAAAAAGGATTTAGCCAGAATTGAAAAATTCGGAGTTGAGCCAGGAACTGCATTAGCTAAAGAAATTGGTTTGGTTGATAAATCTTTCAACAAAGGACTTAGTGATCGTCCCTTTAAAAAATTCAAAAAGCATTTTAAGAAAAAGGGTGGTCGTAGAAAGTAGATTTATGTATTTAAAATAGAATGTAATTTAAACGAAATGTGTTGGTTCTCGCTATTATGTTAATTTTAAGGTTTTGATGGTCACATCCAGAAATGTTAGAGAGACCTCACGGGAAGTGGTTAAATTGATATCAAACTTGTTTGATTGTTCGAGTCTATGCATTTAGCAGTCTCCTGTAATAAATTGAACCGACTCATTTTGAGCTTAGTTGTAGCTGTAGATGATACACATTCAAACAAGTACTGTTTAACAATTGAGGATCGTGTTTTCTGAAATCTACCCTTCGCATACGTTAGCATAATAAAGGGTCTTAGAGAATATAAAAGAATAGAAAGAATACAAAATACAAAAACTGAAATACAAATTACAAAATACAAAATTCAAACTATGGTAGCAAAACGTATATAAATGTTTCTGAACGAACGGCACAGTGATTATTTTATGGCGTTTCCTGCCCAACGCCGCTCACACTCACACGGCACTAGCGCGATGGCATCTCCAGATTTCGAAACATCAACTCTTAGCCATGGACACAGAACCTTATTACGACTCTTTGCCACCAAATTTGGTGCCAATTCACTACGATTTGTCTGTATATGACATAAACGTAGACTTCAACACTTTCAAGGGCAAAGTTTCTATTCATTTGGATGTAAAACAATCAACCGATGAATTGAGCTTGAACTACAGAGATTTGAAAGTTAGAGCAGAAAACGTATCCGTTGATACTCTCGGGTCCGAAAAATCCATTAAAGCCATTTCCATCACTGAATATGAAAAGAAAGACTTTTTTGTGATAAAGTTCGACGGGGTCATTGACCCTGAAATTGTCCCTAAAGTCATTGTTACAATTGAGTACGATGCTAATATCCAAACAAATATGACCGGGTTTTACAGATCTGAGTACACGGAAAATGGTGTTGAAAAAGTCACTCTTTCCACTCAATTTGAAGCTCCAGATGCAAGAAGAGCATTCCCATGTCTTGATGAACCAGCTCTTAAAGCTACCTTTTCTATTGATTTAACGGTGCCAAAAATCTGGACTGGATTATCAAACATGCCTGTTAAAAGCTCCGAGGTTTTTGGTGAATTTACAAAATTTACATTCGAGACTACTCCTAAAGTTTCTCCTTATTTGGTAGCTTGGGCTTGTGGTGAATTCGAGTACGTGGAAAGCTTTACTGAAGATAAATATCACGATGATAAACCTTTACCCGTACGTATTTATACCACCAAGGGACTTTCCAAAACAGCAGCTTATGCCTTAAGTCTTGCTCCTAAAGTCATTGATTTCTTTTCAAAAGTTTTTGGTGTGAAGTACCCTTTACCTAAGATGGACTTGATTGCAATCCTGAGCTTTTCTCATAATGCTATGGAAAATTGGGGGTTAATTACATACAGAAGTAATGCTCTTTTGTTTGATGAAGAAACTTCAGATATTTCCTTCAAAAAACAAGTGGCCTACGTTGTGAGCCACGAGTTGGCACACATGTGGTTTGGTGATTTGGTTACCATGAAATGGTGGGACGAATTGTGGTTGAATGAAGGGTTTGCTACTTGGGTTGGTTACATTGCTGTTGATTATCTTCACCCAGAATGGGAAATTTTCAATGTAGTTACACAAGAATCTTTACAAGCAGCTCTTACTTTGGACGCATTAAGAAGCTCTCACCCAATCCATGTTCCGGTTGTAGATGCTGTGGATGTAGACCAAATCTTTGACCATATATCCTACTTCAAAGGATGCTCAATTATCCGTATGATCTCTGATTACATTGGCAAAGATGTTTTTTTGGAGGGTGTCGGCAAGTATTTGGATGCTAATAAGTTTGGTAATGCTACAACTGTTGATTTATGGACTGCAGTCGAAGAAGCTTCAGGTAAACCTATAGCTACTATGATGAACGATTGGGTAGCAAAGATTGGATTCCCTGTAGTCAATGTCGAATTAAATGGCAACGATTTAGTTCTTACTCAGTCAAGGTTTTTGAGTACTGGTGATGTTACTGAAGATGAAGATATCACCAAGTGGTGGATTCCTTTAAGTATTTCAACAGGCATAGAAGATTCTCAGTATTTAGAAGGAAGCGTCGATGCTTTTGAATCCAAGAGAGTCATTCTTAGTGATTTTCCTGCTGCTCAAACCTTTTTCAAATTGAACAAGAACTCAACTGGTTTCTATCGTGTAAACTATTCGTCCGAAATAATTGAACGGAATATTTTACCACACATTGACCAGTTGAGCTCAAAGGATAAAATTGGGTTATTCTCTGATATTGCAGCCGTTGCAACTTCTGGAAATGACCAAACCAATACTATCACTCTATTAAAGCTTCTCAAAACCATGTCGGACTCAGGAAACTTGGGTGAAGATTATAGTGTATGGTTAGCACTTGAGGATACTTTGAAGAGACTTCAAGTTGTATTTTCGGGAACCCAGGAAATCTCTGCGTCAATTGACAACTTTTTGAGAGCTATATACGGAAAGATTGGCTCTAAGCTCTTAAAGCAGGTAAAGGAAGAAAACGCTTTAAAAATTGACGATTTTGGTAAGATTAGATTGATTTCTATTGTTTTCAAAGCATGTGGAAGTCTTGGAATTACCGAGTTTGTTCAATATGCCAAAGAACTTTTTGGCAAGTGGAAGGAAACTGGGAAGATTAACCCAACTTTGACTGCGTTTGTATTCAATACTATTGCTGCAACTCCAGATTTATCCCAAGAAGATTTCGATAGAATTGCTAGAGAAATCACTGATCCAAGTTCTTTGGATTCCAGAGAACAAGCTATCAAAGCTCTACCATCAATCTCCAACTTGAAGTATACCGATACGTTATTTGAAATGATCAAGGACCGTAAGATTGTTCCATTAATGGATATCCACTATATGTCAGCTGGATTAACTTCCAACAGGAACATTAGAGATAAATTCTGGACCTTTTTCAAAGACAATTACGATACTTTTTACAGCCAGTTATCCACGAATGTTCCTATTATTGAAAGATTTGTAAGGTTCACATTCATCAACTACCAGAGTGAAGAAATGAGAAAAGACCTTGAAAACTTTTACACTCTCAAGGGAGTGACTGGATTCGAAAGAAGTTATGGACAAGCTTTAGATACTATTAAAACCAATGATAAATGGTATTCAAGAGACTCTGAAGTTGTTTCCGAATGGTTGGAAACCCACTACTAATATTTTAGTTTAATATTTTAGCTATGTAATAATACCAATTAATCTATATCTAAGCGTCAACCTTTTGTTCGTGAATGGCGGCGTATCTACCACTTGGGTCAGCATGACAACCCCATTCAGCTTTAGGAATCCATCTCATAACAGTGGAAGCAGCAGCAGAAGTAGACCCGAAAATGTCATCGAATTTACATCTGTACCAGTAAGCTTCTTTGGTGGTTGGAATATCATCACCCCATTCAGGCTTAGGGTTGGCAAATTGTTCATCAGAAACAGCAGCTTCAGCAGCATCCTTTAAGCCATCAATCCAAGAATAACCAACACCATCAGAGAATTGTTCTTTTTGTCTCCATAAGATTTCATCAGGTAAGTAAGGTTTAACATCTGGTTCATCAGAAGTGTCAAAAGCCTTTCTTAAAGCGTATTTTTCGATCTTACCTTCTTGTGGTTTAATTAATTTGTCAGCTGGGTCGATGTTCATACAAACTTCAAGGAATTGTTTGTCCAAGAAAGGAACTCTAGCTTCCAAACCCCAAGCCATAGTAGACTTGTTGGCTCTTAAACAATCAGCATAGTGTAAGTTTTTAACTCTCTTAACACATTCTTCGTGGAATTCTTTAGCAGAAGGAGCGGCTGCAAAATAAAGGTATCCTCCGAAAATTTCATCAGAACCTTCACCAGATAAGACCATCTTCACACCTTGAGCCTTAATCTTTCTAGATAATAAGAACATAGGAGTAGAAGCTCTAATGGTGGTGACATCATAAGTTTCCAAGTGGTGAATAACATCGTTCAAAGCGTCCAAACCATCTTCCAAAGTAAATGTGTGGGAGTGATGAACAGTACCAATAAAGTGGGCTACCTTTTCAGCAGCGATTAAATCTGGAGCACCTGGTAAACCAATGGCAAAAGAGTGTAATCTTGAGAAACCAGTAGAATGTAAAGAACCAGATTCATCAACACCACTTAATTCCTTATTAGCATCAATACCTTCAGCCAAATCCTTTTCGTTAGCCTTTTTGGTTTCTCTAGCAGCAATAGAAGCAATTAATGAAGAATCTAAACCACCAGATAATAAAACACCATAAGGAACTTCAGCCATCAATCTCTTTCTCACAGCCAATTCTAAGGTTTCTCTTACCTTTTTATAATCAACTGGAGTAGTTGGAACCTTAGATTCATCCCACCAGGTTGGGTTGAAGTATCTTTCAATTTTATCAGTGTTAGAATCGTAAATGTGTCCTGGAGGGAAAGCAGTGATTTCATCACATTCATCAGTTAAACATTTTAATTCAGAAGCAAAGTATCTTGTTCTTGGAGATTTAGATGATTTACCCATGTATAAAGTGGTAATACCTATTGGATCTCTAGCAGCAATGATTCTGTCTTCTTTTTTGTTATACAAGACCCAGGCGAACATACCATCCAAATATTTTGGAGCTGCAGTATCGTATTTTTCAACTAAAGGAATAATTGGTTCACAGTCACTTAAAGATTGGAATGGGTAATCTTTGAATTCTTCTCTTAAGTGTATATGGTTATAAATTTCACCGTTAACGGCCAAGATGTAGTTTCCATCTGGAGAAACAATAGGTTGAGCACCACTATCTAAACCAACAATAGCTAATCTTTCGTGAACCAAAATGGTATCGTTAGCGACAGCATTACCAGACCAATCTGGACCACGATGTCTAATTCTTTTAGCGTTTTGTAAAGCCTTGTCTTTGAACTTGTCAATACCTTCTTGTCTGAAAGCAGCGTATATACCACACATAATCTATAATTTAATTTTTTTCAGAAATCAATATATATATGACTGAAAAATGAGTCAAGATTTTTCGGGAAAATTTTTCAGTCTGACTCAGTGAGAATATCCGGGTTTAAAATTTGATAAGAGACTATGGTGCGATTTGTATTAGTCACTAGATACGTATTACTTATATGTTTGAACTGATGTTTTTAATGATCGGTTTGCCACTTTGGTATCCAAGTTAAAGCCGTCTGTGCTCTGATAGATAACCGTTTAAGCGGCATCGCGGATATCTAATTTTTCAAGATCTTGTATTTCTTTTGATCTAAACCTTTCTAATTTCTTCTAAAAGAAAATCTGTAAGTTCAATTAACCCATTGGTGTTGTAAACTTGATACATGGTATTTTCGTCATAGGTACCTTCCACCATTTTACCATTTTTGTCAACTTGTAGATATCCGTAGACATTATCTATTTCGGGAATTCTTCCGTATCTGGGGATATCTCTCATATCATAGATAGGCATGAACGAATTGGCGTTTACACTTGCCTCCATTATAAAAGTGAAGTCTTGGTGGATTTTTTCACCGATTATTTCATTGAGCTTAGGAAGAAACTTGGGGTTGACAATAAAGTTTTCCTTTGTGTGGACATCGCTAGTAAATCTTCCTATAGGTAAAGAGGTTTCACTCTTTCCAAAACTGATGGAGTTTCCTGGATGAAGGTAGATTTGTTTGGTGATTTGTGATAACTGGCGTACAAATTGTTTCATGGTGAGAAGAAAAAAATATTTTCCATGGAAAAGAGGGTGTTTAAATTCAACAACTGCACTAATTCTACATCACCCGTTTTAACTTCTATCTCTACTAATCTCTACAACAACATCTTACATTCTACATCCTACATTCTATATTCTACACAACTTTGCTACTACTTACTAAATCTCAATCGCGAAAAAGTGGCAAACATGTTACAGTCATTGACCCAAGAACTTAACGCCTCATTTGAGCTGGAAGACTACGAGAAGTGCCAGGCACTTTTGATTCCTCTTAAAGTCGAACTCATCAAACACAACTTACTTGTTCCTGTCACCAATAACGAAACTAGCAATGACCAAATAAATGATTTCAAAATAAGTCAAAAGATCTTAGAGGTTGGTGCATTATCTTCTTTACTTTTAGGCAATTACCCAGGTTTTGAAAATTACTATTCCCAACTTAAACCATTCTATTCCAATTCCAGAATCCACTTGAAAAAAGAACACAATACTTCCTCCACAAAGATAATTTCCTTGTATTTACTTTACTTGGTTTCACAAGGATCTGTATCACAATTTCATGTTGAAATTGAAAGATTATCATTTTTTGAGCAGTATGATTTGGATTCAGATAAATACTTACAATTCCCAATCAACTTGGAGAAACATTTAATGGAAGGTAATTATATTAAGATTTGGACTTTATTGAATGAAGAACAAAATTTACCTTGTAAAGAGTACCAGGTTTTCATAGATACATTAGTTGATGCTTTAAGGTACGAGATTGCTTGTTCATTAGAAAAAACATACACCCCAATTCCTGTTAATAACTGTAAGAATTTACTTTATTTCCCACAAGAAGAATCAGATGCTTCATTTGAAAAACTGTTAAAAGATTTGAATGTCGATTGGGAAATAAAAAACGGCTACGTTCACTTTAATAGTGAAAAGGAAGATGTATCCCAAGATACTTCTAATCATATAATTACTAGTGTATTAAACTATGCCGATCAAATCGAGTCAATTATTTAGTTAGTCTAAAGTTGCATAGAAATTATTATTAGCTACGTTCAAATCATTAAGAAACTCTTCGATCTCTTCTGGGCTTAACTCTTCCTGCAAGTTATTTATTTTTATCAACCAGGTGATAAGTTTAGATTTTCCTTGAAATTCAAATTTGCTACTTTCTTCTGCTAAATTGTTGGTATTTATCACAAGTTCCGAAAGAAGCGGATGAAGTTTCTCTTTGGTTTTAAATCCCAATTTTAATGCATCCATAACCGTTATAAAATTGCTAGTAGCTTCGGCAATAAGCCTTACATTCTGCTTAGCTCCTCCAATAACTGGAGTTGATCTCGAAGAAGATTCGCTCATTTCGTCACCTATCTGCTCAATTGTAACCGGAACACCTGTAGATAATCTTTTGACAGCAAGAGGGCATTCAAGGTTGTATTTATGAGTAAAATGGGTGAGGAAATCGGATAAATTTCCATTTAACTCGGGCAAAAGTTGGTTACAGAGCTCAAGCTTGGAATCATCTTTAAGCCCAGACACAATGATCTGGTACTGGTTTATTAGCCGTAAACTGGTGGTGGTATATTTATCTTTATCGGTAATATAGTCTTTGATATAGGAGTTTTCAATCATTTCTAGCACGGTGATGATCAGGTATATTTCAGCAAACAGATTGTAGACATCTTTGTGGAGTGGTGTTGGGGTTAGAGAGGCCCGTGTGACTTCTTGGTCGGCTGTTCCGGGCTGTAGTGTGTAAGTCGTGGTGGCAGTTGGGGCATAGCTTGGAGGTTCAGACATCGCGGATCATTGAAATATTCAAAAACTACTTAATTCATTCAATCATTATAATTAAACATGTTCGTTATTCATTATCTATTTATCGACTAGTCGATATACGAGCCAACTGGCTGGGGTGCTCCGAAAGAATCAAGACTAAACCCCAATCTCTGCCAATCAACCCTATTAAATCTATAAACAGTTATAGCCGGCTTATATGGAGCCAATAAATTCGATGCCTCTTTTATGTTATACTCTTGAGAAATCTGGTTAATTAGCTGTTTGCCAAAGATCTCTGTAGAAACTTTGCACTGATTGATAATCCATCCAAGAAGGTATTCACTGCTCTGTTTATTGTACGGACTCAATACAATTGGAATTCGAACAGTAAAATCTTTCCCATGTACCAACTTAAGCTTGATATTAATTTCGTATCGTATGGAGAAAAGCTTGCCTAAATTGGTGAAATTTTGGTAATGAGTTAGGGGAACTCCTTCAATAAGCTTTACTTGAGTCTGTTTATGGTTCATGGTGCTATCTATGTGAACAGGAACTGCATCTGTTTCAAAGGCCTCGTACCTACTCAAATCAGGAGGTTTTTTTTCGAAAACAGCAAGGAAATCGCTATTAAAAGGCATACTAAAATTATAATTAAGCGAGATTTCGTTATTAAGATTCATATCTTTAACATCCTGTGCCTGGTCAATCAACTTTGTATCCTTATACGCCGGTAATCCTCCTTCGTGGCACTCCAAGATTTCTTTAACCTGAAACTGGATAGTTTTGAGTTTTAGCCGGCTACTAACGTTGTAATTGAGCGAATTCTTCATGATCTTTACGTCAAGATTCAACGGATCTCCAGGGCCCAAACAAGACTCTTTTAAGTGATATTCGACTATAAGTTGCTGGTCATTGGAGATAACACTCTCACTTATTGATTCAGTAAATTGCCTGTAAATAGGAAGCGAATCGTACAATTTGACCGGGATCGGGAAGGTCTCAACAAAACCTATTTCCAGGTCGGCCGAGTCGCCCACTGTGACACGGACATGCAAATAGTGGACGGTACTAGCGTTCCAGTTGGAATTATAGCCACTCAGTACCACATCTCGGGGTAAAGGTACCAAAACTGGGATATCTAATCCTATTAAATTTTCAGCTGAAAAGGATCCAAAAGTTGGGTTGAACACAAAAGGATCCTCGTAGAGTTTATAGTCTTGAGATGAATCACTTGACCCAATTGTAGAAGGAATACTAACTTTTTGGGTAGTTCTCAATTCGATGCCCACACCTCGTAGAGTGAAGGGTTGGCCATTGATAGACCTAATTAAAATCTTTGTTTCGATCCGAGGCACGGATCGTGGCACTCCAGGACAACCCCAGACCACGGTGGCTTCTGTTGGTTCCAAGTCTACGGTGACTGGGCACTGCTTCATTATTTATCAACGCGCGAATCGTATATTGTATTTATAGATACAGTTTAATTATCACCAGATATAAGGGACAAGTTTATATGGAATGGCAAACAGTTTAAATTTGGAGGCGTAGTAGCTGTATGTTTCACCGGCACTGACACTCAAGTTGGCAACAATCAATACCCAAATCAAGAAAAAATCGATCTGGAGCCACAACAAGTTTTCGCAGCCTAAGTAAAACCGGAGCATCACTGCGTACATGATGATTTCGTCTAAGTAATGTGGTGATGCTACAAACTCAAAAAACCGGAATGTGGGGATTGTGTACTTGACAAGACTGGCAAGATGTACGTGGTTTTGGTACTGGTCAATTGAATAGAAAACATAGACGGTGATGTAAACCCAGTCCAAAGGGTCTAATTCAACTGACTTGAAACTGTAGGGATAAACTGCTCCAAAATTAATGGCCCCCACCATAGCATAGAAAACAAAGCCGAAAACATAGTGGAGAATATTCATTCTTGTGCTGGAAAATTTCGATACAAATAGGTTTTCATAGAGTCTTTTAAACGATTGAATTGTAAGCATTGTTGACACAACATAGACGTTTTTGTAGTTTGTATCACTCAATTCGTAGTCCTCATAAAAGGAGTGATAAAAGCTTTGGGCTACATCTTCTATTTGTGGGAAAGTATTGGTGTTGGAGTTCCAGGTAAGGAATAACGTAGAAGAAGTTAAAAACGTGAACACAACATAGAAATGAATAAAGTACAGTTTGGGAACAGTGAGCTTTTCAATCTTCTTGGATATTGTATCCAAGATTCCAAACAGGCCTTTTGGTTTTGAATCTCTTGGGTTATCGATATTTTTGCCGTATAGAAGAAGGCGAGAAGATGCTTGTTCTGAGTTGGCAATGATGATTCCGAGAATGAAAACTGTAGAAATAAGAGCTATCCACTTCTCTATTGTGAGAGCCTTAAGGCTTTTGAACAAAAACACAAAGAATCCAATGTGCTGGTTAACTTTTTCAGTTATTATGTGAGTTACTGAGTCCATAAATGCGTTAAATGCGCACCACAATTTATCTTGATGTGGATTTGATTTAAATATAGCACCCTTGTTATCTGGATATCGTATATAGACAATTGAATAGTAGAACTATAATTGTATTTGTATCTATAAAGTACTCTATGTTCACTAGTATCAGAAGAAGTTCACATCGGTAACATAGTAAATGCACTATTCCAGGAATCATATTACTCTAGAGGATATACTTTTAAGCACTCATCTTTGGCTACTCTTAATTGTACGTTGAAAAATCCCTTATGTAACACACCTGTTCAAATATCAGCAAAGAGGATGTCTATATGTACAATATCAGCCCAAGAAAAATTACACGGCAAATGGACAATGTGAATCACTGTGAACTTCATTTAATTTACTCAAAATACTTCGTCATAAGCCAAAATGATCATACCATGGTGAACAAAAGGAGAAGTAGCAGCCAAAAAACAAGCTTTTTGACCTTTTAAAGTACCAATGGAAATGAAAATACGAGATGATTTAGCTAATAAACAATCTTGATCAAAAAAAACTCTATTGAGCAGAGAACTTCCATTTTTGGAGCACGTAAGATAATCGATCATTTATATACCCATGAGTTTTTATTATCAAGTATTAGTTAGGCTATATAGCTGTTTAATCCTGAGTTGGGCTGGTAAAAGCAAGGAACACAGCTTCAAACCTTCAAATTCTATGATGGAACTAATTTAGTATCTTTTTGCATTTATTTCCAGAGGAGCATTTGTAATATTCACAGTATTCCGACCTATTTATAAAAAAACATAAAAACATAGACAGAGTTCTCTTTTTTCTACTATGACATGTTTAGACTTGAAGTTTATCATTAATAAATGGCAGCAGCTTTTTTATTAGCTTTTTCAGTCCATTCTTCTTTAGAGAGTCGTGCGAAGGAAGATTTTTGCATCCATTTGGAACACTCAAAGTTTGCAGCTGATGGGTATAAGAGATAACTACATTTATACTCTATATTGGAATTATACAAGCCCAGCAACTTGTTGACACACCCTTTTTTATACCCAATCATACATTTTTATTGGGCCTAAGTTCCAAATCAAGGCCCAGTTCTTGAGATCTCAGTCTCATTATCTGAAAAGTGTGGTTCAGTATGCCTTCAAAAAGTAAGGTATTTGACTCTCCCACTTTAGAAAAATGATCGTTATGGAACAGCAGAGTGATCACCATAGAGGACCGGTTCAAGGAAAAACATGACATGGTGTTTGATAAGAAGTACGAACATGAAGTAGAGGAAAAATGAAGACGATGACGATGTGATTGCAATCAATTACCTTCACCAGTCAGGTGAGGAATGCAGACCAAAAAGATCTTTTAGAGGGGCAAAGACAATAGAAAAGAGAATAAGGGTAGTATGGGACCTTATCTGAATTGCTGTAAAAATAATCGATGAATCTTGGATTATGTGCTACTTTCTATTGTCATCTATTCGTCTATCTATTATACATCAACGTCCCATATATTTCTTTTCCAATGGCCTCGTGAGATTAAAGGCTACAAAAGAAAATCCAAATGCCAACTCAAACCCAACATCTCCCCCATGGTCTCCAATATATTTAGCAATTGGCCCCACGTACCACACCTGGCACAATCCACAAACAGCACCCACCACACCACAACAGAATGCAAAAGTTCCCGCAAGCCCAAGAGGATGGGATTTTGGATCTTTGTGGTTTTCGTAGTCGTAGGCTCCGAAATTACCCTTGTTGTAGATAAAATGTTCAGAGTAAGAAATGGCTTGGTAAATCGCAAGGTAATAACCAATCATATTCATGAAGTTATCAACAACATCCTTGAAGTCGTAGTATGCTGGAATACAAATGGCCAAGGTCACAAAGTTACCTGCAATTGTCCAGAATACTCTAGGTATTTTCATGAGTGGAGACCAGAATGCTTGAGCTGACATGGCAATTGAGTACATGTTTGGCACGTTGTTTGCAACGGTGGACAAGGCCAAAACAACACATAAGAACTCACCAAACTTGTGGAGAGAGTCTTCGACCAAAATGGCATAAACCAATCCACCAATTGAAAATTCTTCGTACAATTCAGACCATCTTGCATTACTTACAGTTCCAGTAGCACAAGCAGCTCCAAGTACCATGGTGAAGATCAATGGTAAGTACAACCCTACGAAAACCCAAGTAAAAATTTTGAGCGAGTTGACGTTTCTAGGTTGATAAACAGTATAATCAGAAGCATAAGTGGTCCAACCAGTTGCAAAACCGAAAATAGCACCTCCAAAAGAAAGTACACCTCCAGCCGTATTTGGGCCTCCGACCATTTCACCTCCGTTGATATCTTTGTAAGTAAAGTTTCCTGACATGGCCATTCTGACAATAATGGCAATGAAAACTCCCAAATTTGGCACCCAACTCCATTTTTCATACATGTGAATGACATGGTACCCAAAAAATGTGATCAAAATTGTACAGATAATGATGATTAAACATGCTGCCCATGGAGGACATGCTTGGTTGTTAACAATATTGATCAATTGAGCAGAACTCATGATATTCACAGCTCCCCAACCTACACAAGCAATCACGTTAATAAAGGCAAAGATTCTCATGGTGATGTTTCCTACCAAGAATTTGGAAAGAAGAAGTTGTCTCATTCCCAATTTTGGACCAAAGATGGAGAAGAAAGCTACCGAAACCACACCTAAACTGCTGAAAAAAATGATGGTAAGCACGGCTTGCCAAAAACTTAAACCAAATAAAGTGATTCCAAGACACCCTAAAGCATAAGTTGCAATGACAAAGTTGGCAGAAAACCACATTGAAGCAGCATTCCAAAGAGAGTCATCATGTTTTTCATCATCAGTAACAATTTCCACACCTTTAGTCTCTGCATTTAATTTATTAGCTAAGGTATTGATGAAACCCAATTTAGTTTGGGTAACATCACCTGTATTACCTTCTAACGAATGCTCAAACGTGTTGAAGCTATTTTTATCCAACCCAATATCTTTCTCTTGAGACATTAGATTTAATAATAATATTTTGATGGGGATGAGTGCTTTATAGAGTTTCACCTTATCAGAAGCCTGGGAGTTGAGAAAATTTTTCTTCCTGCATGTGCGAGCGACATTTGTGATGTGATATTATTTGGGTGGGTTAGGCGGGTTGATATCGGGAGACTGGAAGGATAATCTGGAGGTCAGGAAACGGGGGAAGATGGGCTAGGGTTAGGAGAGGGTGTCTAGACTAGTTAAAAATGGTAGAGGTGATTGAGGGGTGTGTATAAGGTGACCGGCGATTTGGGGCATCGTAGAAGTCAATCTGTCAATGGCTGTCAAATTACGCGAATGTACATGTTAAAAAAATTGGTTGCAATCAATTTTTTTACAGTTTTTAATTCACAGTTTGTTATTTACAAGTTAAAATAATTAGATTTTTATTATTTCGGATTCGATTAAAATTCCGGGTATTCTATTAACGACCAGTGTATTTCTTCTCTATTGGTCTCGTTATATTATATACAACAAACGCAAAGCCAAATGCAAGCTCAAACCCAATATCTCCTCCAGGTCCCACTTTTGCCCCAATTGGTCCTGTGTACCAAGCTTGGCTCATTCCTAAAACTGCACCTGCAATTCCACAGCAAAATGCAAGAGTACCGGCGATCCCTATGGGGTGAGAACTTAAATGTTTATGATTCTCGTAGTCATATGCAGACCATTTACCTTTTTTATAGATAAAATGCTCGGAATACGAAATCGCTTGGTAAACTGCAAGATAGTATCCAATCATACTCATAAAGTGTTCAACAACTGCCTCAAAATGGTAATAAGCTGGAATACAAATTGCTAAAGTCACAGCATTACCTACAATTGTCCATGCAATTCTTGGGATTTTTATGAGACCCGACCAAACGGCTTGAATTGATAAACCAATTGAGTACATATTTGGGATATTATTTGAAACGGTCGAAAGAGCTAAAAGCACACATAAGAATTCTCCGAATCCATGTAATGAGTCTTGGACAAGAACTGCATAGACCAATCCACCGACTGAATGATCTTTGTATAATTCAGCCCATTTAGGATTGGTTACAGTTCCGGTAGCTACTGCAGCTCCTAAAGTCATGCTAAAGATTAATGGGATAACTAAACCAATATAAATAGCTGCAAAAATCTTGATCCCACTAACATTTCTTGGTTGATAAACTGTATAATCAGAAGCAAAAGTAGTCCAACCGGTTGCAAATCCGTAAATAGTACTACCAAAACTTAATACACCTGCAGCAGTTGCAGGACCTCCTTTCATATTTGAACCATCAAGGGCATCATATGTAAATACCCCTGCTTTAGCCATTCGGATAATGATTGCAAGAAAGATCCCCGCATTCGGTATCCAACTCCATTTTTCGTATGCATGAATTACATGATAACCAAAAAACGTAACTAATACCGTTAATACCACCAAGATTATGCATGCAACCCAAGGTGGACATGCTTGATTATTTACAATACTGATCAATTGTGCAGAACTCATGATATTAACTGCACCCCATCCTACACATGCAATAGTATTGATCAATGCAAAGATTCTCATGGCCACATTACCAACCAAGAATTTAGATAATAAAATCTGTCTTAACCCAAGTCTTGCCCCAAATATGGAGAAAAATGCAACTGAAATAACCCCTAACATGTTAAAAAAAATAATGGTTAAAACTGCTTGCCAAAAACTTAAACCAAATGCAGTTATACCTAAGCAACCTAATGCAAAAGTAGCAATTACTAAATTAGCACTTAACCACATAGAAGCTGCATTCCATAATGAATCTCCAGTCTTTTCATCTTCAGTTATAAGTTCTACACCTTTAGTTTCAGCTTTTAACTTTGTGGCAAGTTGATTTATAAACCCTAATTGAGTATTTTCGACTTCCCCCAAATCTTCAGTTTTAGAATTGATTCCTTCTCTAGAACCCTTTTCTAAATCAGACATTTTGTCAAAAGACATGTTGGAATAATTCGATGCTTTATGTGAAAAGTTTTTCACGTTATCTTTTAAATTCTTGGCTAGCCAAGAATCTCAGCCGTTGATAAGCATTTTTGCAACCAGAAATAGAAGGAGGAGTTAAGAACCGATATTCAAATCCATTGGATAATTAGTGACCGTTAACTTAATTACCGGTTTACAGGTTTTGGTTAATCATTCACTGGTAGATCTGAGCCAATAATCGGTCTCAAATATTAAATTGTAAGCCATGTCGTTAGGCTCTGGATTAATTATGTCGCGTTCTGAAATGCCTCGCCTCTGTGTATGCAGGCCAATCTCCTAGGGACTCCGGCGGAATAAACTGATAAGATCTAATTTTGAGAGTTGTAAGGGGGAGACAATAGTGATAACGAGTGGGGTCAAGTTAGTTTTGATATAGAATGTATATACTGAGAGATCAACGGGTTGAATTAACTTCCATCAGTCTAAAAAGCTTATTATAGGTTTAGGGCGTTGCGTGACTAATAAAAGGAAGAGTTAATCTAATTAATTGAAGTCACGCGCGGGAACCGGGTTTAAAATCCGAAATGACTCTAGTTAATTACCCTCGATTATAAAGTCTGATTAATTTCTCGACTTATGCAGTCGGAATTACAATGATCCGATCTTGATAGTATACGATCTGTCAATCAATTCTCAGTTCTCATCGAGGTTAGTTTCTTTTGTTTATCGTGTGTGGATTAATTTAAACTTAATACTCAGTTTTATTCTACCAAGTTTAATACTACTCAGTTTACTACTCAATTTACTACTCAATTATGTGATATAGACTCTAAGCACCTCTGTTCAAGTGTACAGTATAGTAGCACGATCTATCAAAAAGTCATTAGTTTTTCATTAGCTTATTCATTAGCTTTTTGGTCGAAAATGGGATCATCAGTTCTTTTAGTTAGTTATTTCTCTAAATAATTTTACAATTCTGCTAATCGTTCCAACCAGTCTATCATTTCTAACTACTGATCAACAATTGAATTAATACCAAATCAGTAATAACCAGTAATAATCAGTGACCAAACCAGTAATTACATGTTATCATACCAGTAATAACCAGTAATCAAACCAGTAATCAGCTATTAAAAATTTGGCGTTTGCAGCCATTCAAAACCACGCAAATCAAAAACCACGTAAATCATACAAAATTTACAAACAGAAACACCAGAAACACAAGACATCAGAATTATCAATATATACACAAAGCCCACTTCACCCCATCGTCACTCCCAACGTGCTCATTTCAATTCTCGCTTTGACGTGTTTACTGGTAAACAAGTTTCTTTTGTTCGTCTATTTATAAACAAGTCACCGAACCAAACTCATCCAAATAAACCCTACACTCTAAACCCTACACTCTAAACCCTACACTATTTAAACACCATTAATATGCATTGCTCTACTTAGTTCCGAAATAAGCTCCCAAAATTACGGCAATGATAATGACAATAATAAGACAAATAATGAAACACCACATTCTCTTTTTTCTGGCCTTCTTAGCACTGATCATCGCCTTGTCGGTATGTCCAACCCCCTGCTCGATATCGTGCTGAGCAGTACCAACCTGCTCTTCAATCTGCTGAATTGGTTGGTCCTGTTCAATCACCAATTCTTCCATATCATGGAATAACTGGGTTAATTCAGCCATGGTTCTTTCCAATTTCAACAACTCTCTGTGTCTGGTCTGAACCTCGTTCAATACGGTTCTAGCTTCACCCCTTCTGTTACTCTGCATAAGTGCCTGCTGGAAATACTGCTGGCTGTCACTACCATCATCAACCACTTGTCTAATTTCATTTTCAGTAGCTTCAGGCTTAATGATCTTATACTGTCTTTCGGCCTGTAATCTACCCTGTTCTCTGTTCTGACTTTCAATTAATCTGTACTCCTGAATTTGTTCTAAAAATCTCTGTCTAACATTTTCAATCTGGTCAATCCGAGTCCGGTCATTTTGGTGAACCAGAGGAACTTGTAACAGCTTGATTCTTTGCTTCAATTGGTCCTGTAAAGACTTGGCCTCGTTGATCAAGGAATCAACTTGTTTACTATTATAATCACTATCTTCACTGTTGAGTTCAATTTCCTGAAGTAAGTTTCTCTGCTTGTTGGAAATTAATGAAACTAAATTTTGATACTGATCCAACTGACTATTCAAATCTTGAATCTCGTTCATGAACCCCACAAAGTCCTGGTCCGAGCCTTTCATCTCGTTCATTTCGTACTGATATGGATTACTCATGTTGTTCACAATTATCCTCTCGTGTATTTATTTTTCGCGATTGAGGCTGAATGAAAAATGGTTGAAAAATGCTAAACCACCTGCTTCATTCTGTGGCCGGCCACGATGGTACCTTAGAAGCTCCGGGGCTTTTTGCCAAACCGTCTGTGGATCAAGAGTTTGAATTCTATACAAAACTCCTGGATTTTGATGCTAAGTTGGTGCAAAAAAAGGGTAATTCCCTTCTTGAAGGTGAAATTCTCTCCGACTGGGTCCCAAAATTCTACGGATCATTGACTGAAAATATGGTAGACAATGTGCTGGACATTGCCGACTCGTTGGAGAAAGTGGCTGCTCCAGGCCAGCTTCCGGGGCTCCCTAAATCTGATAAATCGTACCTCGTACTCGAGAATTTGTACGATAAGCACCAGAATCCAAGTATTTTGGACGTTAAATTAGGCAGACTTCTCACAGACGAAAATGCTGCCCCAGAAAAGGTCGAACGACTCCAAAAAGTCAGCAATTCCACCACAAGCGGCCTGCTAGGCTTCAGAATTTGCGGTATGAAAGTATACGGAGATGTCGATCTCAGTAATTTCGATACTAAAGATACAGTTTCCCACGAAGGCAAGTACGTTTCGTTCAACAAGCATTTCGGCCGGGCCGTGACGAAAAACAACGCAAAACTGGCCTTAGCTCTCTTTGTAAATGGCCTCGATCACCATGTAGCAAAACATTATGTTGAACAGTACCTAAAAAGACTCCAGCTTTTGTATAACTGTCTTTTGAACTACGAGATTCGGGTCATAAGTGGGTCGCTTCTTTTCATTCACGAAAACACCAATTTGCCTGAAGATTTGGAGCTGAACGATCCGCTTGTTTCAGACGAAAAACAGCTTTCACTGCTTCACTTTATAGACTTTGCCCATGCTAAGTTTGTAGAGGGACAGGGCCCGGACGATAATGTTTTGGACGGATTAGAGAACTTGATTCTGATCTTTGAAGAGCTCTGTGAGAGTTATGGTGACGAATAATGCATTAGTTTTAATTTATAATCATTCATTTAACAGTAATTTATATTTTAAATTTCATAGTATTTCTTACTAAAAACCTGTTCTTTCCACCCTACAAATCTACACCCTACATCTATCAACTTATATTCACTACAACAACTTGATGATCTTACCAATAGCAATGGTAACCCCCTGGTCTCTCAAAGTAAACCTTCCCAATTGAGGATAATCAGCATATGTCTCTGCACAAATAGGAGCAGCGGTTTCTAGTATAGCAATCACCTTCATACCCTTCTTTGCAAATGCAGGAGGCTTTCTAGATCTTCTGTTAGTTCCTTTTTCCAACTTGTGCTTCAATTCTACAAATGTAACTTCTTCAATAGCAGCATGGACGTGCATCACACATGAGAACCCATTGGACAAAATTGACTTAAGTTCAACAATTGCAACTTCGGCAGCAAAACGAGTAATGGTCTTGACTGGTTTATCAACAGATGTTAAAACGTATCCCTGATTAATATCTTCTTCTTCAACCCCCTTGACCTTTAATTTGACTTGTTCTCCACTAACAGCCTGATCAACTTCCAGTTCAGTTTCGTTGAAAATAGAAGTGACTTCGATCTTGGTTTTGTTAGGCATCAACAATAAAGTGTTGTTTCTCTTGACACTACCACTGGCAATTTTACCTTCAACAATAAGACCCATATCTTTCATCTTAGAAGTAATTGGCATCATGAATGGACCATTAAGTTTTCTGTTCAATGGCTTAACTTGGTCCAAATATTCCAATAATGATGGCCCAGTATACCAAGGACATTCCTTAGAGTTTACTCTGTCTTTCAAACCAGCTCCGGTATAACCAGAAACTGGCATAAAGGTGATATCATCTTTATTATATCCAATACCCTTTAAGTAAACTCCCAACTTCGTGGTACATTCTTTGTATCTAGCTTCAGACCAGTCTACAGTAGTATCATCCATTTTATTGACAACAACAATGATTCTGTTAACACCTTGAGTTTTAGCCAACAAAGCATGTTCTCTAGTTTGACCACCTTTTTCAAACCCAGTTTCATATTCACCCTTTCTGGCAGAAATCACCAAAACACCAATATCAGCTTGAGAAGCTCCCCCAATCATTTCGGAAACGTACATTTTATGACCTGGAGCATCAAGAATTGTGTATCTTCTTTTTTCGGTTTCAAAGTATGCTCTTCCCACTTCAATGGTTTTACCATCACTTCTTTCTTCCTTATTGGTATCCATAATCCATGAAAGGTACCACCCTTGTCTTCCAGCATCTTTGGCTTCTCTCTCGTATTTTTCAACTGTTCTTTTATCAACAGCATCGGTTAAGTACAAAAGATTACCACCCATGGTTGACTTTCCTGCGTCGACATGGCCCATAAACATAAGGGAAAGATGGTCTTTTCCTCCGTACAAGTCTTTGATAACGTCCTCGTCGATTTCTTCTTCAGGAGCTGGAGTGGCTTCTTTTTGAGGAGTAGACTCTTTTTTGGTACTTGGTTTAGGAGTGGATTCTTTTGAAGCAGAGGTCGAAGCAGAGGTAGAAGCAGGGGTTGAAACAGCAGCAGAAACAGGGGTCGAAGCAGCAGCAGAAGTGGTAGCAGAAGCAGCAGAAACAGGTGCAGTTTCTTTAGTTTCTTTGACTTCTTCCTTAACTTCCTTAGTCTCTTCTTTCTTGTCCTCCTTCTTGTCCTCCTTCTTCTCGGGAGCCTTGGTGGCATTGGCCAACTTCACGGTGCTGCTTCCAGCCAACTTCAACGTTCTCTTCGGCTTAGCAGCTGGTGCAGCCTGTTGTTGCTTTTGAAAGTCAGCTAATGACATTCCTACCGGTTGCTGGTAAGCCTGTGGGTTGTAAGCTTGGGCATTGTAGGCCTGAGGATTGTAGGCTTGGGCATTGTAAGCTTGCTGAGGATTGTAAGCCTGGTATTGGTTGTTTTGATACTGGTTGTTTTGGTACTGACTGTTTTGGTAGCCTTGATAGCCCTGGTAACCTTGATTTGCCTGGTATTGGCCATACTGACCGTACTGGCCCTGCTGGTACTGGTCCTGGTACAGGTAAGATTGGCCGGGAACAAAGGTGGAAGCAGTGTTGGCATTGAAGGACTGGTTGTCCTGGTTTTGGGCCTGGCCTTGGCCGAGATTGGTGTTCTGGAACTTTTTGTTCAAGTCCTCTTGCTGTGACATTGGTAAAATTTTTCATGATGAGCGCGAGTTTTTGGTCCACCACGGGGCGGTACCAGGATAGCACGGTGTGGTGCGGGGATAGCACTGCACGTACCGCCACGTACCATGTTATAGTTTCTTGATGCTACATGAGCTGGTAATTGAATGGATTACGGCTGTGATTTGTTTATTATTTTCGGTGTATTATTTAGTGTATTATTGAAGTGTATTATTGAAGTGTATTATTGAAGTTCATCATTTCAGTGTACTATTGCAGTGTATTATTTCAGTGTATTGTTTCAGTGTATTATTGCAGTGTATCTTTTTTAGCTGCCTTTTGCTCCTCTGGACCTTAGCTGAACATTTTGTATCAACTTCACATTTTGATATGAATACCCATTCTCTTAGTCAATAGTCAATTAACCATGAAGCCCAATACCCTAATACAAGTTCCAATATGACTCTATAGAACTGTGTCTCTTTTTCTATTCAACTCTAGGAAGGCTGCAAATACCAATTCTACAAATTCAGTCAAATCATATATTCAATTAAAACTGAACACATAGAAGCCTATCGTGACAACATAATTACTATAGGTCATTTAAATTATTATTTTCAGAAATTGCAGCATTCTTCCAACTGGTGTCACTTTCCGGTTATTCTTATCATGCAATGGATCTATGCTTCTTTGCAAGTTTTGCCTAAGATTGCCTATTATGCATGTCGTGTAACCGATTCTTTACATTTTTAACACTTTTGGGGTGAAGCGTTTAGATGAATACAGCAGAATGTAACTAATTAAGTTATTTATAGCATTATTTAGATGGTCTAACTATGGACGAGTTTATTGGGGAGCATCCAGCTTCAGACCTTGCTTTCAATTATAAATCTGACATCTATTTTCACAGCCATTAAGTTTTTGTATGAACTACTACCCCTATTTTTGATAATCGGGATTCTCCAGAGAATATAGTTTACCATTTCAAAGTTTCTTCAACTTTATGTCTAAAGTCTCGTAGATTTACGCATACTACGTGAAGTAAATTTTTTTGCAGCTATCTTTCATGTGCTGAGAGGTCTGCACTTGAAACGTTATGGCTAATCAAATTGATGTCACTTCAACTTTCTTAGGTTAGGGTAGAATTTCAAGAATAGTTTTATCCCAGATTAACATTTGAAATGTTCAGAGAACTACGAAAGAATTCAGAATAGAAACACAAATTTCTTGAGGTCCCAACTCATTTTTACCTAGAACAATTTTACCCAGATCATTTTACAACTTAAGTCATATTTAATCTTACATTTGGTCATACATAGTTATATCAGGCGAATTTAATGTTGGTGAATCTGGCCATTGTATATCATAACTCCTCCAAGAGGAGCTGCATCTCTTCTAGAGTCTTCCAAAAGCTCTTTATCATTCAACAAGTCCCACAACAATTCTGCTTCTTTTCTAACACCTTCCTGTTTTTTACCGGTGAAATTTTGGAGCTGCTTAGCTCTTGTATCAAGTCCCTTAATTTTGTCTAAAATAGCTTCCAGGCCTGACATGGCTAAAAACAAAGTAAGTCTTAAGGTTTTGAAAATATGCTCTCCATTAGAAGAGTCCAAATATTTCACAATGGTTTCAAAAATTTCGTCGACCCCGGGAGGATAATTTGTGAGCTGAGCGATTTCTCTACCTTCAAGGTCATTTACATCATCTTTACCATTTTCTATACAATTGATGACTCTACCTTTGAAAACGGCCCCTCCAGGACCACTCATGGCAGCCAACAGCTTGGTGAAACCCTTTGCTCTCTTAACTTTATCGAATAGACCCATACTCCATTTCGGACATTGGGGATCGGGGGTTTTTATCTTCGGTTTTACGAGATTTTCGTAATTGCGACAATAGGAACGTGTTAGTTATGATCACCTGCCGATCAGGCACTATGACACATTTGGCGTGACCAGCACACGAGACCAAGATTGGTTATTTGTGGTGGAATTGATGTATAACTGGATCTGCAATGCATCCTCTAAAGTAGGCATGATTAATGCACAAAATAAAGGAAAATAAAAGAAAATAAAAACAAAATACGGGGAAAAAAAATAGACAGAAAATAGATAAAATAGGATGATAGACAGAAAAAGGACAATGAATAGAAAATATAGAAAAATCAAAACCTTGGTTCTACCATAAACCGAACAGTAATATAATATCCTATTTCAAGGGTCGGCAAAAGCTGCAAAATCGCACCCGGTTAGTTTAAAGCTTAGATTTAATATTTACTATGGATATATATGCTATTACTATGAGCTTTACTGGACGAAAAGCGACATGAAGTCAGGATCCGCTTCACTAAGCTCACCCTTATGACTTTTCACCCATCTCCTAGCACATTCCTGATTGTGCATCACCTCAAATTTCTTCATCATTCTCTTGCCCTTAAACTCTTTATCATCAAAAGGATTACAAGAACACTTTCTTTGCCTGTATATCTCTGGGTCTATGGGACAATTCAGAAGTCCAAAGGGCTGGTACGAAACAGGCAAATCCATGAACTCGATCTGAGAATCCGCAAGCACCAGCGTGATCCCCAAAGTTTTGATTATAGGCTCTCTCCAACCCTTATAATGTACCAAACTCTCTTGATCAATGAAATCAAGCATTTTCTGATACTCCGGGGAATGTATTAAATTGAGATCTACAAGCTCAAACTCTGGCATAAATGAACACCCTGAATAATCCCATCTGTTTTCAAACAAAAACTTACGTTGGGACTTCGTGAACTTGCCTCTTTTCTTGACATATCCCTGAAACTTTTCGACAATTTCAGGCTGTTTTCCCTGGTAATCTTCGTGCATTAGCAGGAATCCATAAAGTACACATTTGCGCTTCATATCAGCAAAAACATCATAGTCTACATCACAAGAAAGCTCAGACCCGGCTGGAACTCGCCAAAAATGGGTATAGTCTCTCCACAACTCTTCCATATCAAATACAGGACCTATCATCAAACTTGCAAGCATTTTTGTTCTGTCTCTTGCTTTTGACTCATACCGAATTGGATACTCTTTGGCTTTAGTTCCCGGAGCTTCTCCCTTATGCCTTACATTTTTAAGTTCAATGAATTTGACAGTGGATTCTGCGTAAAAATCATTTTTAATTTCTGCCAAAACAGTTCCTGCAGCAAGGATTATCCAGTCATAGTGGAACTGGTGATTAAACCGAGCTTCGTACGAATAAATGGTTTTTGCAACTTCTCTCGCTTCTTCAATCGATGGAATCACCATCACCATAGCTCCATTCACACCATTTCTTTTCGAGATACTTTCACTGATTTTGAGTTCTTCCTCATCATCAGATTCAGATTCAGATTCATATATATCCAGGTCTCCACCTTTAATGCCCTCTTCTTCAGATTTCAGAGACTTCAAATTCTCATCCGGATTTACCTCATGATCGAGGGTTTTCAACCCCAGGTTTTCAGGCCAGAATCCTTGAGTCCATGCCTCGAGATCTGTCTTTTCGTCCAACCACTCTTCGACCTCAAACACCTTCAACACCACCAACACAGATATGGCAAACAAAAATACAGACAACCGTAGAACCTGCTTGTTCGATAATATCGGGTCTCCCATGTTAACAACCGGTGCGACTTTTTCAAATTGTTCTTATCATGCCCCTTTTCAGCGACCACCCATACACTTCAATTACGGTCAAAATTGACCAATTGGCCAAGCCTGTTGATCAAGATGACCCCCATGAGACCCTAGAACTATATGTCAGTGATTTGTTACATCTTATAAAAATTCAGCCTTCTACAGGTGCAGTTGAAGCCGCTAGAGCTATAAGAAAGCGTATAAAGTATGGAGACTCGAATTCCGAGCAAATCCGAGCCCTTAACATTCTCGAGCTTCTTGTATTGAATTCAGGTCCCAAAATTGGCCCTACCATTGCACGTGACGACAAGCTTATTGACGTTTTGAAAGGTGTGGTTTCAGGAAATGGAAAGACTGGCCTCAACCAAAATTTTGACAGATCTGTCCAAACTCGTGCTAGACAGCTCGCAATCGGTTGGAAATCTGAGCTTTCAGACTTAGAAGGGTACAGGTACCTTGCTGGATTATGGAAGTACATTCCTGGGCATAAATCAAGCCATAGTAGGTCGAGATCAAGAGCTGAAAGAGAACCTTTTGAGGCTGAAGAAAATGCATTTTCAGACGATGAAAATGTGATTTCAAGTCCTCGTAGAGAAAACTATTCTAGAGACACTGACCTTGCGAGAGATAAACCTCCTCGTCCTAGATCTTCGACCAAACCTTCTACCAAGTCTAGTACAAAAAAGACAAAGAAATCTAAAAAGAAAAAGAGAGGAATCGTTTATGCTGATGAACAATACAGAATCCCCCAGATAAATTATACGGTTGAAGCTCCCAATATCAGAAATGCCATTGCTTCAGCCCAAACGCATACCACGGCTCTTAACAATATTCTTATCACTTTACCTAGTGGATTATCACCATTAGACGACGAAAAAGCCCTGAAAGAGTTTGAAAAATGTAAATCAGCAAGAAGAAAAGTCTTGAAGTATTTACAATTTGTTGGTGCTGGAGATCCTACCGAAAAGAAACCTGAAGTGTTGCAAATGGACGAAGAGTTCTTGGGTAGTTTAATTGCTGCGAACGAGCAGCTTGTAGAAACGTTCAAAAAGTTCGACTTTCTCGCCGGGTATACGCCGGAAACCGCCCCCAACTACGACGATGAAAGTAGTAGCAGTTACTATACTGAAAGTAGTGACGAAGAAGTTGACGAATTGGCCGATCGAGTAGAATCTACCCTTAAGACTCCGCCTCCCAGACCGACAAAACCGGCAGCTCTTGCGCCTAAAATTGAAAGAACCACCACCGCAACAAGTGTCCAAACTACTGCCAGTACCAGGACCAATGCCAGCGATCCGTTTGGTGACGGGAATGAAGTAGATGCCCAAAAATCTGTATATTTCTAATAAACATTTTGCAGCCAAGATTCGCATTTTTTTTCAGTGCAATTGTAAATATGTCAGAGGAAAGACGTCTGGCTCGTGGGAGTATTTCGAGACGATTTGTACCACGTAACAAGACCCCCAGCACGGCACTTCCGTCTATTCAGCAATTCCAACTTGATCATATTTTAAAGCATGTTCTACCGCAAGAATCACACCAAACAGCCGACTCGCTTCTCCAGGTTTCGAAAAATTACAAGAAAGACTTGAAGAAAGAAGTGAGGCACAAACTTTCGATCGAGCAGAAAATCCAAAACAAAAACATCAAAGTTGCCAAACTAGCCAATCATATCGACAAGGAAATCAAGGCAGAAATCAAAACCATCAATAGGGCTTTGGATCCAACTTCTGAAGAAAGACGGGAACTGGGCAATGATTTGGATGCTGAGGTTTTGCCGGTGGTGGAGCTTAGTGAGGAGGTGGGGGTGAAGTTTAGGGCCCTAGCGAGGCGATTGCTGCACCGGTGGACGGGAAGTGACAAGTATCCTCTTTTGCAGATGCATTTTGAGAGAAGTGGAGGGAATGGGGAGATTAGAGAGAATGGGGAGATCAGAGAGACTAGAGAGGTTAGAGAGGTTAGAGAGGTTAGAGAGAATGGAAGTAATGATGGAAAAGGCAATTTGGATGGCATAAAAGCTACGAAAACAGAAACCACAAATAGGAAAACTGAACCAGAAGACGTAAATGACTCAAAAAATGTAAATGAACCAGAAGATGTGAATGAACCAGAAGATGTAAATGACCCAAAACATAATGACTCAAAAGATGTGAATGAAAATGTGAATGGGAATGCAATCAGTGATATTGATACCCAGTTGCAAGATAAACTAGCCCATAAACTCAACGGACTCCTGGAAAATAATGAAAGCTTGAGAACAACTCCTGAACCAGATTTTGAAACTTTTATGGCCCGAACCCTCCAGAATTACCGAAAACAGCAGGAAAAACGATACAGTATCGATATATTTTCTGCCCCCGAAGAACCTAATTTCGACAGCTCGCTTTCTTCGTCTTTCCACAAATCAGAAAACCCACTTGGTCTCCTCTATTTCAAACCACTCAGTAAATCACCAGCTATTGTTACCGAAAACTACTTCACCTCACACTTTAAAAAGCTTCGTATAAATGGGGCCCCTATCACGTCAGAAAGTTTTAAAAATGACTGTGAGTGCAAAACCTGGAAAGAAGATATCATTCATTTGGCCAAAGCCAGTTCTCCAGCAATTAGCACAACTAGTGAAGAAGATATAGATGTTGATCCGATAATCGTATCACAGTCTTCAGAATCTGATTCGAGTGATGATGAGTCTGATCTCAGTAATACAACTAACAGCTACTATAATTCACTACACCAAGACTATCAGTTGAAAAAGAGAAAACTGAAGAGGAAACTTAAACAGAGAAGAGCACAATCTCCTACGCCAAAGCACGAGCCATTACATCACCGGCTTAAACCGAAGGGATCTATTTTGAAGATCTCAAAGCCGAGAGAAGCTCAAAGATACGATATGAAGAATGATAAAGACGATAGAGACAAAACTGATAAAGATAACCCCAAAAGAAAAGACCCGCTTGATGACCTCACCACGCTCTAACGAATTATGTAAATGTATGTAAATATAAGGAAATGTAATGTTAATATAGTTTTGGTGTCCGTTTTAATGTAACAATTGCTTTAATGTGGCTATAGTTTTAATGTTCATTTTGATGTAAGTACCGTTAAATGTAATGTAGATGTGAACATTAAGTAGATATAAATATAACTAAATGCATATGTAAGGTCTGTGTAAGAGCAGAGAGCCCTCTGGTTGTATATACAGTGTATGTGAAGTGTAAAATGGGTATTTTAAGAAATTGAACTTGAAGAGCTTGCAAATGGATGTAACAAATGTAATAAATGTAGATGTAACGAATGTAACATATGGATTACTGTAGATGTAATGAATGAAATAAATGGAATTAAATTAACTTAATGTAATAAATGTAGATGTAATAAAGAAATAAATGAGATGTGATAAAAGTAGATCTAAATGCAATAGAAGTAGATGTAAGTATAGTAAAGTAATAAAGAAATAAAGTAGATGTAATAAAGGTAGATTTAAATGTAATAAAGTAGATGTAATAAAAGTAGATCTAAATGTAGTAAAGTAGATGTAATAAAAGTAGATCTAAATGTAATAAAGTAGATGTAATAAAAGTAGATCTAAATGTAATAAAAGTAAATTCAGTAAATGTAAAGCAATAAAGTAAAAGTAATAAAAATAATGTAATAATGAAATAAATTAGATGTAATGAAAGTAGATCTAAATGTAATAAATGTAGATATAAATTCAATGAAAGTAGATCTAAATGTAATAAAAGTAGATCTAAATGTAGCAAAGTAATAAAGTAAAAGTAATAAAAATAAAGTAATAATGAAATAAAAGAATTAATGTATATCTAGTGTACTAAATTACGTGATCCACACATAAAAAAACCATATAAATACCACCAAAAATACAATAAACCACAGCTTACAACTAATCCCTGCTCGTTCGCTCATTACTACCATCCTATTATAAGTATTCTTTAAAGTAACTTTGCCCCTCTCCATATTCTCTGAAATTCCATCATTAAGCTTTACAGACTTGTTTATCTCCGTACCCATCTTAATCCCTAAATTTTTTATCATTGCAACCTTCTGGCTCATAGAATCAAGCTCTTCGTTGTTCTGAGATTCAAGCGACAGCAAATACGCTTCGTCGTGTTTAGCATTTGATGTCACCTTATCATAAGGCAGGTTGCTTCTTGAAGGAGGTTTCGTGAGCCCATTGGGAGCAGAAAACAACTGGGTTCTCAAGTCCCGTTGATGAGTACTGGCTGATGAGTAGCGATAACTCATGTTGGTTTACGCGATATTTGAAATTTCTGACAAATGGAGGAACCTCCAAGATCTCTTGCAAATGTTAAACACATCGTGCTTGTTCTTTCGGGAAAAGGTGGAGTTGGAAAGCTGAGTGTTACCACTCAAACAGCCCTTACCTTAGTCAATAAGGGATATGATGTAGGAGTTCTTGATATAGACCTTACAGGCCCATCGCTCCCCAGAATGTTTGGGGTCGAGAAAAAACAGGTTTTCCAGTCGACAAACGGCTGGGTCCCGGTCCAGGTCTACAACGGAGCCGGCACTAATAGGGGGTCGCTTTCTCTCATGTCGTTGGGCTTTCTTTTGGGAAATAGAGGCAATTCAGTCGTCTGGAGAGGGCCTAAAAAAACAGCCATGATTCGTCAGTTCTTGAAAGATGTGATCTGGAACGGGGGTTCTTTGGACAAACCTCTTGACTACTTGCTTATCGATACACCTCCAGGGACTTCTGATGAACACATTGCGATTGCTGAAGAATTGCGTTTTGCAGCTCCTATAGATGGGGCAATTATCGTTACAACACCCCAGCAAGTTGCTACTGCAGATGTTAGAAAACAGATCAATTTCTGCCGGAAAATCGAGCTAGATATCTTGGGAGTGATAGAAAATATGAGTGGATTTATTTGTCCTCATTGCTCAGAGTGTACGAATATATTTCTGACGGGAGGAGGCAAAGCATTGAGTGAAAGTTTGAACTTGGACTATTTGGGAAACATTCCTATTGCACCAAAGTTTGTAGAAATGGTGGAACTGCAGGACGAGACACATCAGCTTATTGACATGTACGAAGAGAGTGAGTTAAATCCTATTATGAGTGGGATTATTGATAATGTACTTGCAAAGGATCTACCGTCTCGGATATGATTAAATAGGGTTTATAGAAAGGAATAGGTTAGGAATCGGTGTAGAACGCAAGACTCTATGCAACTACATGTATGAGTTTATAATTATAGGAAGTCTGGTAGGGTTTGAGACTTGAGTGACTTTGGACACTTAGAGAGAAGGGTTTGAATGAAACATTAGATACACAGATACACAGAGACTTTAGAGACCTAACATATGTTAGAAGCTCAGATACTTGGATACTTGGGTAATAGAGACTCAGAGAGTTTAGTAAAGAACTTACCAAGGTATTCAATATTGGGTTTAGTGAATAGAATCATAAATACTCTAGAACTATAGTGTAGAGTAAGAGACTTGATCAGTGACGAAACACCCAACCAAGAGTTTGAAAGTACTAATCCTAAACAGAATACCACTTCAGTACAGACTCAATAAAGAGTAATTATAATCTGATCGTATTATTTATCTCCTAAATACCATTGGCTTTCTTCCACTTTATGATACGCCTCTTCAAGTCTCCAGCACTCTGCTGATATATGTTCAACTTCTTGTCCCATTTCATCTTTTCGTAGTCATCACCATGCTTTTCATATAAACTTCTTAACCAGTCAATTTCACGTTCACTCTGAGCTCTTTCTCTTACTACACTTGCATGCTTTAATGCTTGCTCTTCCAACTTCTTCACCACTTCAGACTGCTCTTTTTGAACCGGTTTCTTCTCTCCTTTCATCGTTCCGTAGATAACTTTGAGCACTTCTTTGGTCTCTGGATCTCTGATGATTCGAGCTTCTCCTTCAGGAATTTCAGCTGGATCTTCTGTTTCTTCGATTTCTTGGGGAGTCACGTTGTCTTCCTCCTTCTTAGCATCACTGTACTTTACAGGTTCTTTTTCCACACCTCCAGCAATATTTCCTAGCTTAGCTCTTAACCCGAGCTTCTTATAATTTTGCTGTAAAGTCAAGGAATTATCCCAGTTTTCTTTGATAATAGGATTGGAGAAGATCTTGACGTTTCTGTGTTTGTCCTTTAGCCGTCTGGTGTTTTTGGACACCAGCGACCTGGCCATCTTTCTGCTTCTTACGTTAGCCATGAGATGAGAGATGAGCTGAAAAATTATTAATGCGAACTAACCATATCTAAATCTACCTTTGCCTCATCTTGTATACCTGAAGTATAGTACCAAATTTCACCTAATATCCCCTAATACCACCACCATATCATCACCACATCATACTGCTTAAATATTCAAAAAACCAGAATTCGAAAACCAGAATTTCAAAATCAAAATCAAATCCTAACTCATTTCTACATCTTCTTGGCCCCGATCTCTACCACGACCCCTGCCACGGCCAAACCCTCTTGTAGCACCACCACGGCCTCGTCCCCGGCCTCTTCCACGAACCAGGCGAACTCCCCTGAATGCTCCTCGTTCAACCCCACCAAATCTGCCAAATCTCCCCCGGCCTCTGCCTCTTCCACGACGTGAAAAACCAGGATAATTTGTTCTTTTGGCCGTAACCACCAATTCTCTATCCTTGAAGCTACTGCCATGAAGCTCGTCAATTGCTCTTTCTGCCCCCTCCGTGGTACTATACTCAATATAGGCATATCCTTTGGGATACCCAGTAAATCTGTCAAACAAAATCGTCACTCTTTCAACTTGGCCTACCAGATGGAAAAAGTTTTCCAATTGTTCGGGAGTCGATCGGTAGTGGACATTTCCAACGTAGACAGACCGGTTATCTGTTTCCTTTTGTTTGAAAATCTCTCCATCATTTGAAGCTGAAGGTTCCAGTATTCCACTGTGGGCTGGGATGGGTTCATCGAATTCCTGTTTTATAGGAAAATCTTCTATGGAACTTTCTTGTTTTATGGGGAATTCCTGTTCAATATCAAATTCCTCCTGTTTTATATCGAATTCCTCCTGCTTGATCTCAATCGGCTCCTGCTTGACCTCAATTGGCTCCTGCTTGACCTCAACCATAATACAAATTCGCGATACAATTGATACAATTTAAAGATACAATTCAGATAAATATATTAAGCTTCTACAAAAGCACGATACGTAGTGAAAGGTTCGTCAGTAGAGTCTGAAACCAATTCGACATCAACATCTGGAGCTACAAAATAAACGTACCCGGTTTTAAAAGGCTTGATATCACCCGATCCTGATACACTAATTGATCCACTACCTTCAGTTCCAATTATAATAGATGGACCTGCAAGTCCGTCAAAAATCTGTTTTTGTCCAGCCTTTTTGTCGAATATAGTTTGTAAAACTGCAAATTCAGCAATAGGAGGATTGTATAAAACATTCTTCAAAGCATCTCCCCTAGATCTAGGGAATGGTAATAATGGCATTTTCTGTTTTTCAACTGAATCGTATGAGTAAGTCAACATCTCTACCAAATTCTTTACATCCTTAAATTTAGGAGTGAATCCTGCTCTTACAACATTATCTGAAGCAGCCATACACTCGATGATATCTCCACTAATATAAGCGTGAGGGTCTTTGGCCTGTAAGAACATGGCTTCTCCAGCTTCTAATAAGACATGATTCAACAATAAACATCCACAAAATAATCCAATATCATTAGGAAATTGCTTGTTCAATCTTTGAATCAATTCGGCCAAAAGTGGTGAAATGGCCCCAAATATTTCAGGCTGTGAAGTAGTTCTGGCAACTAAAGAAGCAGATTTTTCACCAATCAACTTCTCGTCGGTGTTCATTAATTTCCCAAACACTTTCTGCAATAATTTACGATTAGCTTTATCATCATCTGAACCTAATTCTGCTTCCGGTTTAATGCCCTGAACAAACTCACTCACATGGTCTTCGCCTATAACTTCGTTTAATTCGGGCACGGTTTGTAAAGTTTTAGCGATTTGGTCTAAAGGCTTAAACCCACAAAACCCTTCAAAGTCAGTAACAGCAATGGCCATTTCTGGCTTATGATTATCATCAGGATAATTCTTAGGATCAGCTGCATGTAACTGAGCACCTAACTGTTTATCAGGATGAGCTTGAATTGAAAGCACTTTTTCAATTGAAAGTACCTTAAACAAGAAAGGAATCTCCTTATCACTTCCAAACTTTTCAATCACAGATGGGTGTAAGAAATTCTTTGGGTCTTTGCCAACCAAATCTCTCAAATTAGCTCCTGTTAATTCACCAGCTTCAACTGCCTTCGATGGCACTGATGGGTGAGTCCCCATCCATAATTCGGCATATGGCTTGGATTCGTCGATTTTGGTGGCTGGATTCGAAGATGCAGCAAATCTGGCAACGGCTGACAGAGAACCTATCTTCCCCCAGTCGTAGTTCTGGTACCCACAGTCAAGTCTGAACAAGGACATGTTTATGAAAACGTTTACTTTCGTCGCGGAAAATGGAAATCGCGACTGGTATTGTGTTTTGTGCACGGGCCCTGGCACTTCAGCCCCAAAATTGACCTGTTATGACGAGGCACATGAAGCCATGACGAGGCACGTGAGCCATGACGAGGCACGTGAAGCCTGGACTGGTAACTACTCAAATTGACTGGTTCTACACGTGTTGGTTTTTTGCAGCTATTCCCAACTCTTCAAATTAATGCTGCAGCATCTGCTTATTCTTGCATCATAAACTCCGAAATTTCGCGAACTGACGATGGACTGGATTGAGACTCCTACCCATAATCGCATCTCTAAGTCGGCCCAGCTCCGCCTGGCTGATCGTATAAACATCAAGGGCAATTCTACTGTCGATGCAGAATGCACACTCGTGGCAGACGTGGCAACGGAGCTGGCTCCGGAGCTGACTCTGGCCCCAGTGATTTCAATTGGAAAATTCTGCTATTTGGCACCCAATCTGCTTATTCGGCCTCCGATTTTCAAAGACCACCACAGCCCCGTGAAAATTGGGTCCTACGTCGTGGTAGGGAAAAACACAAAAGTGTACCTGGCTGCTATTGGGAATAGAGTCAAAATTGAACCAGATTGTACTTTAGGTGAACTTTCAATAATCTACGACTGTTGTATAATTAAACAGGGATGCGTAATTCCTCCCAAAACAGTGATTCCTCCTTTTAGTGAAGTTAGTGGAATTCCAGGAAAGGATTATAAAGTGGTTTCAATTGCACCAGGCTACAAAAGAGCAATAGAGCTTGAAGCTAAACAACTTCAGGTTTTAGGTTACTAATATGTTCATTTACTAATCTTTCTTTCCGGTATTCCCAAGAATCCCACTGGATACAGACACTGTCTGTCTCTTTCTTCTCAATCTTTTGCTGATGGAATACAATCCCACAACTACTATAACTACCACTAAATAGCCAAAAAATCCTCTTTCATGGACAGTATCCATGAACCGAAGAGAAGGCCCATATGGACTTCCAACAAGATGTTTAACAAACAAAGGCTCAACTCCTGGTACAAGTTTGGGATCCAATAAATACTCAAGTACAGACTTGACGTTTTGTGGATGGGTGTTTAATGAATTACTCAAAAAATCTTGATCGTAGTAATAAGAGTTATCTTTTGTCACAATAATGCTATCACCTTTTTGGTAAGTTCTTGAATTAATATTCCAGCCCAATTGGTTAGCGTATTCAGGATTAACAGATAAATCAATAAATGTGAAAAGTACTTGGTTATTATCGAAAAGATGTGGCACTTTCTTTCTCATCTCTTTAATGATCTCCACGCTATCAGCATTTTGCTTTTTGAGCTGTTCGACTTTTTCTTTCTTTGACTCTCTTTGTTCAAGAATATCGTTGAAATAATATTCATCTTTTGTGTGCTGGTACGAATGAGCAATAAGTGAAATGTGGTAAAACATGCGGTCAGTATGTCTAGCATCAGAAGAATCAATAAATGTAACCACCACTTTACCATCTGGTTCATTTTTATCAAAATATTCGGGAAAGAGCTCAGGGGTTAATTCTTGATACAAAGGATGTTGGTTCTTCCTGATAAAGTTAAGCACCTTCTTTTTGTTTCTTATATCTTCAGGAGCATAGCTCTGGAAAATTGGTGTACTAAGACAGTTTTCCTTTATGATAAATATAGTTGGTCTTGTGGTAAGACTCTTAGCCAAATGCAACGCTTTATTAAATTCTTTGGGAGTGTCATCTTTATAATTAATATACTCAATCAAGTTCATGGCTTGAGTATTGATGGCTCTTTCGTATTTTTCACTCTGAGCTGTGTAAACATACAAATTGAACGGAGAGTAAGTCACATATTCTAAGATATATGGAAGAATGGCCCTATCTTCATCAGTAACGGTTTTAGGATCATAGTAAAATACAATGGCCACTTTATTCGATAATGGAAAGTACAGATTCAATGGCTCATTGGGTAAACTCTTTCTGAAATCCATGATTTCAGATAACGTTTTGGCAGAAACTCTATCATACTTGTGACTTTCGTAGATATCATTGGCGAATTTCTTGATATTTTCAAGCAACAACGGACCCTTATAATCGAGTCTAATGATCCCGGTTTTCTTTGGTAAAAACATGACAATCTTGGGTATAGGGTTCTTATACGAAGTAATCAAGTGGTCAAACCCAAGTTTCTTACAGAATTCAGGGTTTGTCGAACAACTGAAGTGACTAGTACCAATAGTTGTCAAGATCTGGTTCGAAAGTTTATCCCAAGTTCTCTTGTTATCCATACAATCATAGCACGTTTTAGCAAACGCAGACCTGCCAGTTTTTTCACTTTGCTGCCAGTGTTTTTCTGTTCCAGGATAAAACATCACAAGTTCAGGCTGCTCGATATCACCAGCCATATACTTCAACACATTATCCAAATTAAGTTTTCTGGAAGCACTCGGTAAATCAATAGCCCCACTATCGTATTCAGCCACAGCATGTTTGATGAATTTCTTGAGGTTTTCACCCGACCTAACCAAAGATCTAGGATACTGAGCCACAAGTTTCAGCTTACCAAGTTTTTCACCCGTTTTACGATCAACTACAGGAGCATAGATTCTTAATCCTGGGTACCCAAACACTTCTTCTCTATCACAAAGATCACCACTTACAAGACAATTGACCTGTCTCATTTGAATATTCATATTTTCAAGTTCATGATAATACTCTTTATAAGTTCTTTCCCAAGTAGGTGCCAACTCTTTACAGTGGGAACACGTAGGAGAAAAGAATTCGACAAAGGCTAGCTGATTATTCACCACTGAATCGAAATCTGATTCTGTTAGTGGTTCAGGAAGCTCAACATCTGAGATTTGTTCTTGTGAATCTGAAATTTCTGCCACCTCATCAGCTGGTGGGCCATTTAAACCCAAATTTGAAGGGCTTTCAAGATTTTTAACATCCTCTCTCCTTACATCCAGAGCTTCTCCATTCGAATCAACACTTGCTACCACCGCATATAGTATTGAACAAAAAGTGAACCAAGTATTCACTTTCATTGATTTCCAATTTCGTCGCGACTCGAATAAAGTCTATAATAACTCTATATAATTTAATGCTAATGCTGAATAAATATAATATACATAATTGGATCTATGATCATAACTTATTGAAGCCATTGATTTCTAATAAATAAGTCTTAAAGTATTCAAAACTTACTAATGTAACTGCACTGGCCGGTAATGTCCGTATAAGGTTAATCCCGTAACCAGCATAAAAACCTCTTAATCCTTCTTTATTATAAATCCCTTGAATAATTTGTTTTAGTGATAAATTTTTCACTTTATCTTCTAAATGCTGCATTTGAAGTCTGGTTCTAAGGATTTCATGAGGGTATGTAATTGTACTAGCAGTAGTTTTAGAAATAGTTGATGCTAAAATTAATTTAACTAGTATACTCTCACTCTTCTTTTGATTACCTTCAAGGTTGCAACCTAAATAGTCTTTTAAAAATTCATAAACGGGGAAATGAATTCCAACATGAAGAAGACCAAATAATGAAGGTATAAGCCCTTTATAAAAAACTCCAAGTCCCTCTTGCTTATACATTTTTTTAATGGCATCTAATGTACCATTATAATAAGTCAGACCCGAATTAGGTTTACCCTTTTGAATCATTAAACGAGTCTTAACCACCCAAATTGGATTAACTGCAATCGACAGAGCCATTCCTGCCGTTATTGCTGAAAAGAAATGAACTATCCCATTGGCTTCAAGCCCAAGATATTGCTTTAGAACCAGTGGATAAAAATGTTTTGCTTTTTCGTAAGCAGTGAAATAAATCATCCATGTAGGCAAATAACCAATAGTTATGGGCACTACTCCTCTATAAAGTCCACTAATTCCTTCATCTCTAATAATCTGTTTAAATACCAGTAAATAACCTCGAAAAATTTTGGCCTTTTGGTTGTTGATTGCTCCTTGAGCTTGAGCTCGAGTTTTAACAACATCTAATGGACAAACCACAACACCTGCCAAAAACCCGGAAGCAGCTCCGGACACCATAACTAGTTGATTAGCAGATAATTTACTAATTATTGAGGGTGGTTTATAATCACCCAAGACCTGAATTCTGTGTTTAACAGGAAAATTTTCATGAACTGATGTTCGGATTTCATACTCTTCCCCTTGAACAAGATCTGAGAAATCTTTATACTTTTTATCACCTTCTTCATTTTTTGGTTGTCTTATGGTACCAGATACCATCGGAGCCGTTGAAATTTTATTTGATGTGATGAGCTAACGGTTTCTAGATATATGAGTTACTAGGTGAAAGCCCTTGAGTTAGGGCAAGTCGGGGTGCTAGTTTCTGTATATGCCTCTGGGCTAAAATAGTATTTGTTATTATCAATTAAGAAACTAACAACAATAAACCTGTGATAAATCGGCTTTCCAATCTCGCTTTTCGCAAAATCACTGCGATTTTATTCATCAGTTTTGATTTTTATGCCTCGCTTTAGGTTTCTTGTTTAGATAGTCGTGTGCAAAAACGGGTATTTATATTTCATGATATTATGTATTATTTGGTAATATCTGTTCTTTACTTACTATAACACCTCATCATCCCCTTTAATCCATTTCTTATCAATCAATCTCTTATCTATAGTTATTACTCTATCAATGCGCATCGAATTTACGTAATTCTGTCACATTTTTCACCTTAAAAAAACACCATAAAAAAACACCATAAAAAAACACCATAAAAAAACACCATGGTAAAATTTGCCCTTAAACTTTCTGCTGAATTATCAGGTGTAACTGACCTTCAACCTTTGGATTCTCCAGAGTCTCCTTTCGAATATACTTTCACAATTGAGTGTACTAAATGTCGTGAAGTTCACCCCAAACCTGTCACCATCAATAGATATGAAAGCCACGAAATATCTGGCTCAAGAGGTGAAGCCAGTTTTGTGTTCAGATGTAAACTGTGTAAGAGTGAACACTCTGCCTCTTTGGAAAGAACTAACTTTGTGTATGAACACGAAAATTCTGGCAAGCCTGTTACTTATTTAACTATAGATGCTAGAGGAATTGATTTCAATGAATTTATACCTCAAGGACTCTTTGAATGTAAAGGTATTGATTCACCTACGAAGTTTAATGATGTGGATTTGGAAAGTGCAGAATGGTATGATTATGATGACAATGCTGCTGAAGAAGTGAGTATCACCGATGCCGTATGGACCATTAGCCGTATATAGTCTTACAATAGTCATAATAAATAATAGTCATATTGGTCACAGTATTAATAGTAAGTCCTTGACCCCTTATCAGTCATATTCTAAACTGTGGTCCCTTTACCCATTAGGTAACTCCGGCTGAACTCCGAGTGAGTCAACTTAGCTGCGAAAACTATATAAGCCCATAAAACCTTCCCAGGGATTAATGAGAACTAGTGTTTTAAGACTTAGTGCTACCCTCGAGGGATGTACCCAGCTTGAACCCCTTGATAACGAGGAGTACCCCCACGATTATGTGTTTTCTATCGAATGTGATACTTGCAAATATGTGAACCCTAGAGATATAGTTGTAACCAGATTCCTGCCAGTAGAAGTCACAATTCCAGGAATTCAGAGGCGAAGAGTTCATTTTGGAATGGCCTGCAAAGACTGTGGCAATGCCATGTTGATAGTTTTAACCAATGTTGGCTCTGTTAATGCAACAAATGAATGTGTGCCTATTTTAAATATCCACACTCATGGTTGCAACATCTTAGAGTTTTTCCCTTGGGATCAATTTTGTTGCCGTACCGAGTCGGGAAAAGTGATAGAAGAAGTAGATTTACGCAGGAGAAGCTGGCTGGCTTTTGATGAAGATGAGGAGATCCTTATTCAGATCCAAAATATTTCTTTCTCCATAGAGCTTTTAGCCGGAAATAGTGAAATTCGAGATTGTTAATTTACGTGAAATCCACCAATACTTAAGTAATATTCTAAACAAAAGAGATAGATTTACTGAATCGTTTACTTTTTAAATAATATTTTAAAACAAAATATATAGGCTTTACTGGTTCGTCTTTATGTCCGTACACTGATGGTAGAATCCAGCAATTTTTGCGTGAATAAATATTTAAATATGCAAAAGATAAAGAAACTGATAAGGGAGAATTGGAAATTACCACATAACTAACCAATCACAATATTTTATAGTATATAACATTCACAAATCACTTTTCCCAAATCACTTTTTCCAAGTCACTTCCCCAAATTACTTTCCCATATAACTTTCCCATAAAAAATATTTTAACTATCGGTTATAATTTCGCAGCCATTGCGGTAAGCTCGGGGAAGCAATTAAAGCCACTAAATTTCAAATATCAACATGTCAGAAGCAAAAACACTGGGTATTCAACTCTTTTCAAAAGAGTATTATGCTGCTTGTACTCTTGGAGGAATCATAGCTTGTGGTCCAACTCATTCTGCTGTAACTCCTTTAGATTTAGTTAAATGTAGACGTCAAGTTGATTCAGGGTTGTACAAATCAAATATTCAGGGATGGCAAAAAATCATTAAAACTAGTGGTGATTCAATTTTTACAGGATTTGGTGCTACTTTCATTGGATATTCGCTTCAAGGTGCTGGTAAATATGGATTTTATGAATACTTCAAAAAGACCTACTCTGACTTAGTAGGTGAAGAATATGCTAATAAATACAAAACTGGAGTTTATTTGGCAGCATCTGCATCTGCTGAATTTCTTGCTGATATTGCATTGTGTCCTCTTGAAACAATTAAAGTCAAAACTCAAACCACAATTCCTCCATATGCCAAATCTGTCTTTGAAGGATGGAGTAAAATCACTGCTACAGAAGGAATTGCTGGATTATATAAGGGATTAGTTCCTTTATGGTTAAGACAAATCCCATATACCATGGTTAAATTTGCTAGTTTTGAAAAAACTGTCGAACAAATTTACGTTTACTTGGGTAAACCAGTTTCTTCATATACTCCTGTTCAACAAACTGGAGTATCATTTTTAGGAGGTTATATAGCAGGTATTTTCTGTGCTGTAGTATCACATCCAGCTGATGTTATGGTATCCAAGATCAATTCTCATAAAGAAGCTAATGAAAGTGTATTTCAAGCAGTTCTGAGAATTTATTCTAAAATTGGATTTGCTGGTCTTTGGAATGGATTACCAGTAAGAATTGCAATGGTTGGTACATTAACAGGATTCCAATGGTTAATCTATGATTCTTTCAAGGTTGTTTATGTTGGATTACCAACTACAGGTGGACATTAGTTAGATTAATGTAGAATTATTATGTATCTATTTATTTCCATACATTCTTAAAAAGATCATCGTCTAAAGTATCAGTTCTAACTCCTGATACGCTGGAAACAGGTTTAACATCTGACCATTCATTTGCCCATCCTGATGGTTTTGTAGTGGTATTAATAGTACTACGTGAACTATTAACTGAACTATTAGGACTAAAATTTAATCCTTGTAATGAATTAGCTAAATTGTTATTAATATCTGAATTACTTGAATTTGTATTCTGTAAAACTTGTGAATTTTGATTCTGTGGATAATTATTTGGAATGCTCTGATTTTGGTATGTTTGACGTGGTTGAGGTTGAATAAAACTTGAATTCGATGATGATGGTGAAGAATATAATGAAAGAATGGACTTCTTAAGATCAGGACGTCCCAGCATACTTCCCCCAGTCGATTGTGGTGATGCAACAATTGGACTTGAAGATTTAGCTACATGAGCTGGTTTATTAGTTGATACTTGTTGTAATTTAGGTTTAATATTTGCAGTGGTTGAAGCTGTTGATGGAACAGATTGAGTTGATTTCGCCGATGCAAAACTTCCAAAATCATCATCAAGTAAATTATGAGATTTTGAAGGTAATGCGTCAGCACTTTTACTAACAGGTTTTGAATCATTTGAAATTGAAATATTTGATGAACCTCCTAAAGTCAGAGGATCTGGTATATTTGAACTCAAAACCCATTTTTTTAAATCATATTTAGTTCTGATAAAATTTTCAATTTTTCCTTGATCTGGTACATAGCCGTCTGGTAACTTTGATTCCCAGTAATTATTACATTTAATATTACCCCATTTGAGCATCAGCTCAACTTGTTCATCAGTCCAAGCATCTAAATCAACAGACTTAACTTTAGAAATATGAACTCCCATACTTCTGTGAATTCCCGAACATCTGATACAAATAAAACAACCTAAATTCCAGCTGGCCCAACGAGGATGTGCCGATGTTTTACAATCAACACATGTTTTATTACCCTCTTCTTTTAATAACTGTTTAAGAATTTGCTTATGTCTCTCCGAATGGGTTTTCTTGGTCGATGGTAATGCTGTACTCAGTGAAGCTCTAGCTCCAGTCTGTGAACGGTACATTACAGTTGTTGAAATTCTCAAAATATTCAAATTTGATTTATTCCTGCACTGTATTTTCGCGCCTGAGTATAACTTTTTATTGAGAGTTAAAACTGGGTATTTGGGATATTTTTACATTCCCCGTCATTAATTTGGATAATATCATTGAAATATATTCAATAATCAAATAACAATCACAAGAATATTTAATCCACCAATTTGCCACAGTTTTTTTCCTTCAGTTTAAACATTCACCCATTGTGCCCCCAAAACATCCATGAAATAAATGTCAAATAAAAATCATATAAATCCCCGACAGACATTCACATCAGCAATGGTGAAATCCCATTCTGTTCCTGGAGATCTCTGGATGATTCTATATAACAAAGTTTACGATTTAACGGCATTCATAGAGGCTCATCCCGGAGGAATCGAAGTTATGATTGATTGTGGAGGTGTTGATGCTACAGAAGCATTTGAAGACGTAGCTCATTCAGATGATGCCTTAGATATGTTGGTACCTTATTATGTGGGAGAACTTGATAAATCTGAACATAAAGCATATAAGTCTTCCAGAGCAAGATTCAGGGAGGCCGATAAAAAGGCTGAAAAACTTCGACAGGAGAGAGCGTTTCTAGCCAAACAAAAGCGAAGGAATAAGAATTTCAAGAAAAAAGTTGAAATACTTACAATGGGACTTTTACTATTAATTGCATTCGGAATGATTTTATTCCACTTTACCCTTCAGCGTTTAAAACTTCGTCATTATAATACTGACTAACTACTGAAACTAACTACTCACTTATTTATTTTAATTTACGCTTAATGACCAATCTTGTAGATTTTTTTTGATTTATAACTTAAATCTTAATTGTTGACTTCTATTAATTACGAACTTTAATTAGCAAAAACTTTAATTTGATTTCAAAGTTAGGAAAAAAGAAGAGACTAGCCCGATGCGGGGCTCGAACCCGCAACCTTTTGATTAAGAGTCAAATGCTCTACCGATTGAGCTAACCAGGCTCTTCGTGAAAAGAATTTTTCTAGGATATTCACATCGTGAGAAGACATGTCACGTGACAATGTGGTTAAAAATGATAAATTCAGTGACTGTGATTATGTGGTTAATGATGTGAACATGTGTCGGAGTCACTTCAATGGGTTACTTTAACTATTGAATGGGACAGAATTATCATCATTTGTATAGGTGTTTTTTGTTGTATTTGCTTAATTCCGATGGGACACAAGGTAGATAATAGTCAGTAGATTGTTATGACTTTTATAAACGTTCTCTCTAGCTTTTTCTCTTTCTTTAATATTTTGTAGTGTCTTTTTTTCAAACATGGATGGGTGGTAAGGTTATGAAGGAAAAGCAAATAGCAATTTTCAGGGTCCGTTGGCTGCTTTGCTTTATCAATAATATTTTCTTCACCCCTCTTGAGGATTATTTGGGGTTGTCTTGTCAAACCACTTTCTTATGAGCCCTCAACGAAATAAACGAGGTTTCTGAATAAAATTATTTCTTAAAGTTAGATCTAAAAACTGTACAGTCTGAAGGTATTTTCAGGCTTTCTCGTTCCATGTTGAACGAGTACTACTCTGAATACGAACAAGATTCATTTGATGGTGATCAAAGTAAGTCCGATGAAACAGTAGAATACTTCCCCGTTCTTGGGAGCCACAAAAGGAATATACCACAAATATATCAACATGAAAACACGGCAAATTTTCATCATTAAGTAAAGTGGTTAAGAAAACCAATTGCTGAAAATGTTGCTACGCAATCCTATGTTTATGGGGATTATCAAGAAGTTAGGTTGCCAGATACTCAAAGATAACTTATTCTGAGATCAATTTACCAATAAACGATTGGTCTGAGAGATGAGAGTTTAAGGTATTTTCGATTATTGTTCATAAAACATATAATTTGTTCACCCGTGATCAAGTAGATGTCTTAGCAGGTGAATACACAGTTGGAGAATCAATGAAGAACGCAGGTTCAAGAGTAGCTGGAATTAAATATTAACAGTTCTTGATAAACTTAAAGGTAAAGTCAGATACTGCTTATTTCTTTCGGATAATTAGACTTTTTACTCAAGAATTTGGAGATGATAGTAATATTCATCTTCAGTATGATATTCAAAATCAAATGAGTGAACACAATGTCAAATGCATCCAAGAAGTATGGCAAGACGAATAAATCAACAAAAGAGGAAATTAATCGGCTATCACAGAAACAAATAAGGTAAATAAATCGCTTCACGAAGACTACGAACCACGGTTGGAGGGTGTCTTCTGGCACTGACTATATTGATGTTGAATATTACAAAATATTTGAAGAAAAGCAAAAAGAGTACACTGATAGTCTTATATGAACAAACAATTAATGAACCCAAGTTGCAAATGTATGGTTGTATTAAAACTGGCTACTAAACCCAACACTCAAATAACTTGATGCTTAATGAAATTGCTTTAGAATACACCTCCTAGAATACTTAATTTATGAACATAGGTTTTGCATTACCATTAAAGAAAGTATTCGGAAAAAAATTCTTGGAGAGTGGAGAGGTGGATCATGGTTATGGTATGACTTATACTTCGATTACTGATAGTGTTGTCACTGATAATATAACTGACGTTTTTAATACTAAAAAGGAGCTGGACAGGAAGCTAGCAAGTATTGGAGAACCAAAACAACATTGTTATGGATCTCCAAAACTACAAATTTCCAGTTCCTCCAAATATTAGAACCGAAAATGACCAGGTATATTTCAACATCAGATTCGAAGATGAATCGGAATTTCAGCCATGTTTCCGATTCGATTAAAGAACAGTCTGGAGATTTTAAGCGAGAGAGTTTTTGATTGTACATCATAAAACAATGAGGATTATGTATTTATAGATTAGATGGTCATTAAAATATTCATAGAAATAACATAGATCAATCGTCATCATCAGAGAATGTCTCCATATCTATATAATTTCTTAATGCCTTTTCGTAAGTATTCCTAATATCTGTTTCGTCCATTCCCAGACCAGCAAATGTTTCCTTAAGGAAAGGGACATCATTGGGAGTCAATCTGGGATCATTTTGTATTGTTTGAAAGTCGTCAGCAAATTGATTACTGATCATCAGCAAAAATTTATCATCCAAAACATCTCTTTCTTTTTTATGCTGGGACACGGAACCCTCTTGTTCGTGAGTTTCTGGAGAGATTTCATCGGTAAAACGAATATTATGAAGACTTTCTTGGATGGCTTCGTGAAGCTCAGCTTGAACTGCGGGTTTGTTCTCTTTAGTGATGACTTGTTCTACTTCTTGCTCTTCATCTTCAGATGATGAAGAAGAAGAAGATGATGACGATGATGAAGAGTAATCTTCAGTTCTTCTTTTCTTTTGTCTTCTGGACTTTGACTTTTTTTGTTGCAATGGTTCACTTGGGTTTGCACTCATTTGTCAGAATATTCGAAGCGAGATTGAGAAATTTATATTTTACAGATAACTAAAATTTGGGTTTTTTGTTGTTCACGTCTTTAGATTTATTTTTCCTCTTCTTTACCATTCCCGATAAATCATTGACGGCCGGTTTGTTTAATTGGTCGGCGATTTTTCCTGGTGCTTTTCCAAGTAATCCTTCCATAATCGCTTCTTTCTGCTGATTGATTATGTTCTCTGCAGTGCCTTCTATTTCTTCATATCTCTCCTGTAAACTAGCAATGATCTCGTCATTGTTTTCCTTTTTGTCGGGATTCTTTTCCGTATCGTTTTTGATGATTTTGATCGCTTCAAGAATATGTTGACGGGCTTTGTCTTTTGCAGTTACGTCTTCTAAGCAGAATTCCAAAGCTAAAGAAAGCTTGAAGTGTGATTCTCCAACAAGTGAAGAATGATCCCTATCGTATAACTGTTTTCTTAAGTCCAAGCATTTTTCCAAGTCGTTTGCAGCCTGAACAAAGTGTTCGCTTTCGAGAGAAACTTCACCTAAAAGATCGTAAACTTCGCTCAACAGCTTCAATGTTTTGACGTAGACATTTTCCGATTCTTCTTTGTCGTTTGAAAGATAAGGAACTTTTAAGTTGTCTTGAGAAGCACTTTCGAGTCTTTCTTCAAAGAGACCACGAGAGACTTCAAGGATATCCCATGCCAATTCCAAGTCCAGTTTTTCATCATCATCACCTTCTTCTTCATCACCTTCTTCTTCTTGTTTTTCACCATCTTTTTCATCTTCGTCTTCATCTTGTTCCTCATCTTGTTCCTCATCTTGTTGCTCTTTTTCATTTTCATCCTCGTCCTCTTCAGCAGCAAAAGCATCGAAGTGAAAGTTTCCACCCTCACTTTCCTCAGGCTTGGACCCATCAATCTTCTGATTTGTGATCTCTTGACCCCCCAAAACATCAGACTTACTGACTCCACTCTCATACAAGGCTTTACCGTACAAGAGGAATAAATCTGGATCAATTTTACCAGTTTCTTCCTGGAAAGCAGCACATGCTTTGCCAAGCGAGTCTACGGCATTCTCGTAGTCTTTTTCACCCAAATACTGAGCTCCTTGTCTGAGAAGTTTTTCAACGTCTTCGGTGTACGTCATAACGCGTTTAGATTTCGGTGCGATTAGCCACAAATATAGTAAACTCTATTTACGTGTGTATGATTTATAGTATTGTATGTTTTGTTGTAGAGTATTTAAACCAAACTGATCTAAACCAAACCAAACTAATTCAAACCAGGGTAAACTAATATAAACCAAAGTAAACCAAACTATACCAAAGTATACCAAACTACACCAAACTACACCAAACTATCTAAACTAATAGAGTGCGACTTGATGAGCAACTCGTTCAACTCTATCCCAATGAACAATCCAAACTACTCTACTCCAAAAAGACCCTTGAGGCGGAAACCCCCACCAGAAGTCGATACCAGTATCGATACAATAACCCCAACCAAGACACACCCAATTTCAACCCAAAACCAATATACCCCAACTCACAATCAACTACCTTACAATCCCGAGCCAGACTATGACGAAGACCTGTTTTTGGCCAGCACCCCCCGGCCAATGGGCCCACGAGAATTACCTGAATACGATCCGAATACAAGCAATTATGACCCTATGGGTTGTGTCCCAATGGGATACGATCAGTCCCAGAATTCTGCCCACACTTCCTTCGTCTCTGGCCACACTTCTATGGCCCAAGTTCCGTATCCAGTGAACGACCCTGTCGACGAATTCTACCGGGAAAGCCCGTCTCCTATCTCATATCCAAGCCGAAAATCCGAAATCATTAACCAGGCTTTCACAACTCCTACAAAGATTCCTTCTCTAGATATTCCTGGATCTTTAAGTGCAAAAAGATATTCTACTTCTCCCGAGAGAACAAACACTTTTGGGGGTACTTCAAACAGGTCTCCTACAAACGACAACTTCTTGAGAGCCAATACGTTACGGAGCCCGAATCGAAGCAGATCTCCTTCTCCGAAGAAAGTATACGGACGGTCTCCTTCGTTGATGTACGATAGGTTTGAGACTGAGGATGTTTTTGAGGACGACTACGAGTCTGATCTAGAACGAGACCAGTACCAGAACCAGAACCAGTACCAGACCCAGAACCAGTACCAAAACCAGAACCAGTACCAGACCCAGACCCAGAACCAGAACCAGTACCAGTACCAGACCCAGTACCAGTATGATCCAAATGAACCAAACGAATCAAACAAATCGGGGCCTTTTCCCCAGGATATCTACGTCGACGAGTACCTGGACGAGGAATGGGACGAATCTCCCACCTCCAAGATCTTTGACTACTCAATTCTACCCGATCTCCCTTCTGCTGCTACAACTGCTAATATCAGAGAAGACGGATCTCAAGGCTCTCCCACAAAGAGAATGACTTTGAACTCAGCCATCTCGTTCGTCAAAGATAAAAGCTATTTTGACGAAGACGATGTCACTCCCAGATTAAGTATTCGAAAGAAAAATGACGAACTCCCTCCTGTGCCGTTAGATTTACCAAAACTACCATTTACATCTTCCTCGTTGGTAAGTCGACACTTTTCTGCATGCTTAAATGTATGGTCGTTGAAAGAGATCTTTTCGTGGTGTTTGAAGTTGAGAGTATGGCTTCACGATCAGTTTATTCTGCGTAAAGAGTTCAAAAAGGCTTTGATTAAACTTTTGGTCTATCATAAACGTGACGTTCCTCTTGACACAATTGGCCCTAATGTCGACCAAATTGTGTCTACATTCATAAAGATTGGTGGGATTTCATTTGATTACGGAACTCTTCCTGATGAAGACGGTGTGAAAGCTTTACCTGAACCAGGAACAGAAATAGAGAATAAGCAGCCTACAAGAACGAATCCCGGAGTTATTATCCACGAAACAGTAGAAGTCAGTGGGGTTTTAACTGAACTCACCAGTTGTTACTGTTATTTACGCCATGAACATGATCAACAACTTAAAGCAGGCGATATGAAACTCAGATGCTTATCTTCCAGATGCTTCCTCAATAGAATTATAGACTACGAGATCCAGTTCAGAAACAGCGATGTAAGTGAAATCGTTTTGGGTGCTGATTGGGCCTCTCATTGGAAGTTAACTGCAGACGACTTGAAAGATTTCGAACGGAATCTTTCTAAAAAACAATCGCTTCTTTTTGATTTGTTCAGGTACGAACAGACATTTATTCAAAGGGCAAAATGCTTTATAGAAGTAGTGGGTCCTGAATTTATCAGAGCAGTGAAAACACTTATGAATTCTCTGGACATCGTTCTGGTAAATAAATTTGAAGAGGATGTTTTACAGCCAGGAAGAGATTTACTTCAGATCCATCAGAAATCTCTTTTTGAACCACTTATGAAAATCTTAGTTTCAAATGGGAAATTTATCAAGGATATTAACGATATTGGTGACATTTACTATAATTGGTCCCAAGTAGTAAAAGGTGCTCTTTTCAAGTATATGAGCACCATGCCGATGATAGAAGAGCTTTTGGGGATTCCTATGATCAAACAATGGGTGGATATAAATGTGAGAAATATGGCAAGAGTGAAAGAACTTAAAGTCAATGGACCACTTTTATTCATAAGTACTTTTAATTCTCGTTACCAGCAATTACCACTTCAACTTGGTGATATTGCCAACCATTTTGACGAACATGATAGCGAACATTCAGCATTATTGAAAGCTATAGCCGGTATAAAAAAGACTGCTGCCAAAGTCAACGATATGAAAAGTCACGCTGATAATATCCATGCTTTGAAAAGAATTCAGAAGCAACTTGTATGGAAAAACAATGTTCCTAAGGCCAATTTGAATTTTGGATCAGATAATAGAAAGTTCATTTTTAGGGGCGATTTATCCAGAAAAGGAGATTTGAAGATCAATTCTTCGCTCAACCATGTAATTTTATTCGACAATTACTTGTTGATAACCGATAGATTAAAGAGCAGTAAAAGCCCTATGCTTCACTACAGAATAGTCGAAACCCCTATCCCAATTGAGTTTTTACTAGTAGAAGTAAGAGAGAAAGAATCACCCACAATTGACCTAAGTATAACCAAATCACTTACTCAGCTGCCTCTGCAGAGTCACCCTAAAAACGATATTGAAGATGACCCTTCAACATATCCTTTTAAAATCAGATACGCAGGACATGGTAAAACCAATACGTTTGTATTTTCGACAAAGACTGAAAGAGAGAGAACTTTATGGATTGAACATCTCATGAAAGCTAGGGGCAATCTTTGCACTCGACTCAGCAAGGTTGAACCTTATAAGCTCAAGCTTATTTCGAGTACTTGTTTCGCTTACGAAGAAGCTAATAAAATTGTCAAACTTCAGTCTATTGGTACCAATGATCCTGTAGAAAGTATGTCTGTGAAATCACTTGAAACCCTCAAACAATTGGGGTATACGAACGATATCTATACTTTCCACAACTCGTCTAACCATGTGGTTTACAGCACCATCAATAGTGCTGCTTTTTTCAGGTATAACAGCACCAACTTCTACTTTGTAGGAACTGCTACTGGAGTTTACTGTTGTGATATGATGCACGAATGGAAGAAAGTTATTCTGATTTACGATACCACCAAGATTACTGTTCTTCCCAACATAAATCTTTCAGTTATCCTTGGAGGTGGAGGAAGCTTAAGGTATTATCCTCTAGATGTTTTGATCAACTACTACTACGGCAAAAGAGATACCATCAGCAGTGTGGCATTAAGCAGCGAAGCCGTCTCGTTCTTTGAAGTTGACAAACACAGGGAAATCACGATGCTTTTCTACGCCAAAAAGAAGGGTAACTCTTCGGGTGCAACCAACTTTAAAGTGTGCATACCTGAAACAGACAACGAAGGAATATTCAGCTCATTTAAAGTGGTAAAGAAATTCTACGTACAAGCTGAATGTTATGGGATTTCCATATTCAATAGTTCTTTTGCAGTTCATACTAGTAAAGGGATTGAAATTTTAGAGCTCGATAAACTTCTTCCCCGTTCGGTACCAGAGATTCCAAATTTGGATCCTGTGACGAAAAAGATCGATGTTTATGCTAGAAGACCTGTAAATGGACCAAATGGACCAGAAATTGATGCTATAAGAAAATCGATTTATTCTACAAATTCTAAACCAATGGGGATGTTTAAGCTTGAAAATAATTCAGAATTTTTATTAGTCTACAGTGAATGTGCGGTTTTCATTAATAAGCATGGGAAACTTTCACGGTTTTCAATGCTACGATTTGACTTTAAAGCTAAAAGTGTATCCTTTAAGAATAATCACCTTTTTGTGGTTTGTGAAGAAGCAATTGAAGTTTGGGCCGTAAGTGATTTTGTAAAGGGCACCAATAGATTGATTCAAGTTATTGTGGGTAAAGATATTCGGATGGTCAATCCTACGAATCTTATATTCAAAATGGCAAATCCCAAAGTACCTGGCTTACAACTTTTATTCCAGTCTCTGCTTAAATAATGTAAGCTCTGTCTAAACAATGCAAGCTCTGTTCAAACAATACAAGCTTTGCTTAATTAATGTATAATAGTGTAATAAATAATTGTATATTGACCTCGGCAATTTGGGTTGCAAGAGGAGAAAATCTGGGGAAATTCGCGATCCTTCGGTTATAAAAATTCATAAGAAATCGAATACTTTTAACAAAATGGTTGATTTTAATGTCGAAGGAAAGATTGCTGTGGTTACTGGAGGTACTAGAGGTTTAGGACTTGATTGTGCCGAGGCATTGGTTGTGAATGGAGCTTCTACAGTTGTTATTAGTAGTCGTAAACAGGATGCATGTGACGAGTCTAAAAAGTACTTGGAAAAGGTCGCAAGTGAAAACGGTAAATCAGTTAAAATCATTGCAATTGCTGCTGATCTCAGTCAAGAACAAGGATGTAATCATCTCTTTGAAGAAGTATCTAAACACGTTGATAAAGTTCACATTTTAGTTGCTAATGCGGGTGCAACTTGGGGAGCTTATATTGGTAGCCATCCAATCAGTGCTATGCACAAAGTTTTATCTTTGAACGTTATTGGTGTATTCAATTGTATTCAATTATTTGCACCTCTTTTAGAAGATGCTGGAACTGAAGAAGATCCTGCTAGAGTTATTATCATGTCTTCAGTTGCCAGTATGGTATCTTTAGATATTGCAGGAGTTTATGGTTATACTGCTTCTAAAGCTGGAGTTGCTCACTTGGGTAAATCTTTAGCTTTGCAATTAGGACCTAAAAACATCACCGTAAATTCTCTTGCTCCAGGTTATTTCCCTACCAAAATGGCCATTGGAGTTATTGCAGCTGCTGGTGAAGTATTAGTTGAAACCAACCCTAGAAGAAGATTAGGTAACAAAGAAGATATTCAAAGTGCCTTATTGTTTCTCTGTTCAAGACAATCCAACTATATCAACGGAATTGTTTTACCCTTAGATGGAGGAGCCCATTTAGCTCCTGGTGCTCGTTTATAGTATCTAGATAAATGTAAGTTTGACATTCGCATTTTTCAGTATCATGGGAGCCAATTCACTGACATTACTTGAGTCCCTTATGGAGGGAACGAGTTTTGATAAGACTGAAATCGACAGACTAAGAAAGAGATTCATGAAGCTTGATAAAGATGGGTCAGGAGTTATTGAAAAAAATGAATTTTTAGCAATACCTGGGATCTCATCTAATCCTTTAGCTAGTAGATTAATGGATGTTTTTGATGAAGATGGCAGTGGGACAATTGATTTCCAAGAATTTATTGCTGGGCTTTCAGTTTTCAGTGGGAAAACTTCAAGAGCTGATAAATTAAAGTTTGCTTTTAAAATTTATGATATAGATAGAGACGGGTTCATAGGTAACGGAGAACTATTTATTGTCATGAAGATGATGGTGGGTAAAAATTTACAAGATGAAGAATTACAACAAATAGTCGATAAAACCATGATGAGTTTTGATAAAGATGAAGATGGTAGATTAAGTTTTGAAGAATTTAAACTGAGTGTTGATAGTAAATCAGTCGCTACATCTCTTACATTAAATATGATATAATGAATAAAATATCGCGCATCATGTCTCAAGGGTTTGAGTCTGTAAACTTAGCATCAACTATCGATACTCATTCTCTAGAGAGTGAAGGTCCTAAAAATAGTGATACTGATGAAGATCTTGATCCGAATGAATTTTTATCTGAACCCAAACCTCCAGTTTTAGAAAATAAAATCCTTTCCACCTCAGCTCTGAGCCTTCACAGTTCAGGCACAATTCAAGGATCTTTCCATATAGATATTCCATCTAACCAAATCCCCATCAAGCATCTCCAAGAGTCTTTTTCTAACCTTGAAAATGAACTATCGTACAATATATCACTCCACAAGCAGGCCCTTGAAAACGGTAATGATAACCTTGATAAGATCAGAGATCATATCTCGGAGATTTTCAACAACCTTTCGGAAAATCAGTATTCTTTGAACGAATTGTACGAGAAGGAAAGTTTGTATAATGGAGAAATGAGTGAATGGTTTAAGAATTGGGATCGAAAGCGTACCAAAACTTTTGAGAGAATTGTCCATATAAAGAGTGATTCAAGCAGTCATGGTAATAAACTTCTGGTCCTACTAGACGAAAGAAACGGATTGGATAGTGAGATAAGTATTTTGGAGCAGAAATTGCAGAGCCTAAAGGATAAGAAAAGTATTCTTAATACAGAGATAGAAGCCACCAGCAGTGTACTAGAGAGTAAAACGTCTCTTTATGTTAAAGCATATAAGGAACTTGACAAAAACGGAGAAATTGCATTTCTTGAAACTTTGAGACAAAATGGATTATCTGACGAAAAAGCACAGGTGCTTTTAAAGAGAGTCCCTGTTGATGTTCTGTTTGTTCGTAAATCAACACCCATGACTCCTGAGCCCAAAGAGACATTAAAGCAAATTAATGTAAAGGAAACTATAGGAATGCAAGCTTATGATCCAAATTCAATCGGAATGCAAGCATACAATCCAGAAACACAAACTCAAGCATATAATCTGGAAACTGTACCTAATAGACCCCAAAGAGCACCATCTCACGAGCCGTACGACCAAGGGTTTTCAAAAGGCCACGAACAGTCAGAGAAGCTCAAACAACGACTACACGAAATTTACGATAACTTTGTTAAGCCTTTGATAGAACAGAAACACGTAAACACCAAACCATACAAGTCCGATTACGAAAACACTATTGAATCTAAAACAGATATTCTACCCATTCTTGCATACTTGGAGCATAAGTTAGAAGCATATAAAGAGCTTTCAAACTCCACCGCCAATAATTCGACTATTTTCCACCAGTATAGCAAATCGTGGAAAGATGTTGTAAATTCAGTCAGAAAAAGAGAACAAGATCTCCAGTCTAGTATCATAGGCAATGTAGAGCAGACTTCTATCAACAAGATCCTTATATCTGCATTAGAAGAGTTGCTGATTTCCCATAAACGTGCTAGTGTAGTCCAACAAAACAGTCCTGTGGTTAAACTTATCACACAAGAAGGAGAGGCACTTTTATCTGCACTTTCGCTTGTTTCTCCCTCAAATAATAGCATTATTGAGTCTTTCAGGGCAAAACTCAAAAACACAGTACCGGTTCCAAGCCAGCCTAAATACGATATGATCCAGTCAATTTCTGAGTCAGATTACCTTTATAATGTGAGTGCAAATGCTATTGAACATAAAATACTTAAACCTGAAAAGAAAGAAGTAATCCCCGAGAAAGTATCTAAATACGAGAAAACTAAAAGTGAGTAATATATATTTAATGCAATTATTTCCGTTTTCTATTAATGAAAATGCTAGGCTTATTAGTTTTAGGCTTATTTTCTGGTGCCCATGGCTTATTAGGAAGTTGCCTATTTTGACCAGACTTGCCTGAATGGTGGTCCTGATTGTCTGCTTGTTTATCATATGGCCTCGAATCATTATTGTACTTCGCTTTGGGTGGAGGTAAAGTTCCCGAGTTACTTGACTGGAGATTATGGTGATTAGGAGGAAGAATAATGCCTGAGCTATGAGGAGCAGGAATCTTTGAATCATTTTGTTTCTCTCCCGGATTTTGGTTGAGAGATGAAGTGTTTGGTCTAGATGGTAGATCTGTTCTAAGACTTTGATTTACTCTGGCAATCTGATTTGGATTAGACTGTTTATGGTGTCCTGAGGTTTGGCCTTGGCCATGCTTTCCTTCTCCTGGCTGATTCTCATTGGTTCTTTGCATAGGAAGACCTAAAGATTTTCCTTGATTAGAATTTTGGTTGGAATTTTGGTTGGGATTTTGGCTGTGTCTTTTACCTTGTTTTTCCTCCCCTTTTTTAACCACTTTCCCACCGTTCCCCTTCAGTCTCTTAAAGTCATCAGAACTGGAGTTTTTCCATTTCTTAAACTGTTCCGGGCGTTTTTTGTTATTTGGAATCAGCTCGGAAACCTTTTGGTTAGTGTGACCTGTGGATGAGACAGTTGTTACTGGAGAAGGAATTTTGGTAGAAACAGTTGTGACAGGCTTTGTAGTGATGTTTGGTAGGATTGATTTAAGGTGTGGCTGACCCTGTCCTGTTGAAGCTTGGGGAAATTGTTGAACTGGAGCTTGATTGTGATCTTGAGGAGCTTGCTGGATCTTTTCTTCTTCTATAGGTACAATCTTTGCATTTTTCTCCTTCAACCCCGACTTTACAAATCCAGGGAATGCAGGAAGTAAATCCTTTCTAGCCTTAGCATCTTCAATCAAGTTTTTCCAATTTTTATCCTTCATCAAAGAAGAAGCATTTCCTAATATCCAAAGCGTAGACTTAGCACGAGTAAGGGCCACATTCATACGACGAATATCACTCAAGAAACCAACACCTCCGGCTTCATTAGCTCTAACACACGACATTATGATGATATCTTTTTCTTGACCCTGGAATCCATCAACGGTATTGAAATCAATGTCATTAAGAATCAAGTCCCCGAATCTTCTTGTAAAAGTTCTTTTAAGAGTCCTAATTTGCTCTTTATAAGGAGAAATGATCCCAATCATTCCTGGGAATTGTTTTTCAGGAATTAAATACATCAACTGTTCCACCAATTCAAGAGCAACTGTAGCTTCGGCTGTGTTAAAAAGAGACCTAGATAGTTGATCTTTGCTATGAGAGCTTACAATATCAAAGAATCTGTACGGAGCCAGCGGTTCAAGATCATGCCATGAACGAGTATTTTTCAACAACATATCGTCACCATCCTTTAACCTACCACCATAAAAGTTTTTGCTTGGGAAAGCAGAAATTTCAGGATGCATACGGTACTGAATATCTAATAAATAAACACAGTTTGGATGGTTTTTCTGCATTCTAACAAACAAACTCTGGTCATATGAGTATCTCATTGCTTGTTGAGATAAAACAGTTGGTGGAAGTTGGTTAGGATCTCCCACCATTATACACTGATTACAACCATACCTCAAAGGAATTATAGCCGATAATTCAACACACTGACAAGCTTCATCAATAATGACTTTGTTGAAACTCATAGATAAATTCGATATGAAATCATGGGCTGAACCTGATAAAGTTGAACACAAGACCTGGGCGTCATTTAAAATTCCTTCTTGGATTCTTTTTCTTTCAATTTCCTTTGTCCGACTAGCAATAGTAGCTTTTTCTCTTTCACTATCTAATTGCTGAGATATATGGTTTCTCTTTCTGGTGGTTTCTTTAATTTTAGACTCGATTTCATCAAGCTCTTTATCAGTCAATTCAGGATTTCTTTTAGATTCAATTAAATCTCTTCTTTCCTTCGAATACTTAATATGTTCTTGTTTCAAAGTACTATCCATTCTGGCATCAGGAAGATTGATTGCATTCAATCTCTTATCAACCAACTCTTCTAAAGTATATTCTTTAACAGCAGAATTGACAGCATCTGAACGACCTAATCTGACCACACTAGGGGTGATAAGTTTACCTTCTGAATTGATAACCCCGTCTTTCAATCTCAATACCAATTCATCAACAGCTGCATTACTGGGGGCACAAATAAGAACTTTCTGGTTCAGACTTATCTTAGAAGTTCCCACCTTGACCACCGCTTCTTCCTTCTTTTTCTCTTCAAGATTGTATCCCACAATCCCAAGAATAGTCTTGGTTTTACCAGTACCAGGGGGCCCTTGAATAAGAGAAAACCCAATTGATTCCTGTGTTCCCAAAATAGCATTGGCTTGCGATTTGTTGACCTTATAAGTTTCCATAGCTTTGATCAATTTCTGATCTTCAATCGTAGTGGGCTTGGAAGGAGCAGCAGTTAAAATTTGAGGGGCCAAATCATAGTATTCCAATCCTTTCAAAGAAGAATATTCTCTCTCTATAGTGGTCATTTGCATCACCTTCATACCTACCAAAGATGATTTAGGACCAAGAGAACTCAACATAGGTCCACTAGAAGCTACTCTAATTGTCACATCAGCAACTTCAGAATTGAACGATTTAATCTGCTTAATTTTGGCCAAACATGTTAAAGTTCCTGGAGCTTTTAAAATACTTGAGGTTTGTCCAAGGGAATGTTTTGTATCAGGAACATTACTCAAGACAATTAAATCTGACTCAGTAATCTTTCTGTCTTGAATATCGGTTTTTTTAACCGTACAAATTAAATCAAAGAAACCGTCACAAGATAACCTTGTTCCCAAAAAGATATCGAAAGGTTTTTCGTCACCTCTTTCTTTTGAAGACTGAATTCCCGCCCAACATTCAAGCATCAATAACGGCTCAACACTCCTAATATATTCGATAACATCATTGAATGAATCCTTTGGCTTATCAACAGGAAGAAAGTCTTTTCCAGGATAACTTGTGCTGTTGAAATTCCATTTTAATATTCTGTAGTATAATCCCTTTAAATCCACATTAAGACGCATTTGCATTCTTTGTTGCTCAATCTGTTGTCTATCAATACTTTTGCCCGTAGCAATCTTTCTAATAGGTTGTCCATTCATGTCGATCTCAATAACCCTTGCTTTAGGTTTTTTCTTATCGATGAAAAGATCAGAAGTATCTACTTGATCTCCATCCATTTCATCGTCTGAACTATCGTTTGCCCGTCTCTTTAAGCTGTTCAACGATCTTCCCACAACTACTTTTTTGGAATTAAATCCAGCAGGACGTGGGGGAGCAGGATCGATAGAAGGCTGGGCTTTAGAAGGTTGACGCAGGGTTTTCAATTGACTTCTAAGCATATCAAGAGTACTAGGTTTTGCTTCTTCAGGAGCAGGAGCTACAGGTGGGTTTTTAGAAACAACTCCAAAGTTCGATAACGTCATTTGTTTCATTCCAGACTTTTGAGACTGGTACTGGAATTGAGCAGGAGTAGGAGAACCTTCTTTAGAACTCTCTTTACTTGGAGGTTTGATTTCAAGAATCACTGCATCTACCAAATCAGAATCCACGGTTCTTACTTCTGTAATAATAGAATTTCTCTGGGGCTCAGTAAGTTTGTTGTTAAATTTCTTTGCCCTCATGGCGTATTTGATCAACAGAGAAAGTGTCTCTTTCTTGACTTCAAGATTATTTTCTTTAGCCATATTTATACCTTTAAATACAAGTTTCAAACAAGAGCTCAATAATGACATATCACCTAATCTTAACCAGACAATAATACTATCAAACACATCTAAAACTTGGTCAGCAAACTTTACGGCAATTTCAGAATCATTGATGAAATCTAGAAGTATAGCAGAGGAATCCATCAAAAGATGACTCAAATCAAGAGTATCTCTAGTGAATTCAACTAACTGATCTGAATGATATATCGTGGCCCATTTCAAGGTTTTCTTATAAAGCATCACGAGAAATTTCCAACAACATCCCCATAATTCTATGATGTTTTCTTTACATACGGTATTGTCTCCCCATGAAGTTAATACATCATTTGTAGGCTCTGTAAGAGCATTTACTACATCCATTAAGAGTCTAACCGCTTTAGGAGATGGCTCAAAAGCTTGGAGCAAAGTTAAATCAGATACACTTGCAATCAACCCACTTAAAGAATAGGGTAATTGAGTTTTCAATAATGCCTTAATTCCTTCATATCTTCCTTCAACATCAAAAGCTTGATAAACAATATCCAATACGTTTTGTGAAAGTAGCTGAGAAAATAAACATGACCAAACTTCTTCAATAAACCCTAGGTTTTTCATGGAACAAAGAAGCATCTGTGGATCTAACATTCCGATTTTTTCTGTGATAGCATTTATCTTGGTGATGATAATATTAACATGTTCGTTATGCGCTTTGATAGAATCTGCAATAACGGTATCAGATTGAGGAACTTTCCTAGGGACAAACTCAATGATATTCCTTGCCAGAGCTAACGATGAAATCACCATTTCAGCTAACTTTGAATCGTTTGATAAATCACACTGACTTAATCTACTCCACAAAATAGGAAAAGTATCAAATACTTTGGGGATTTTTCCATTCACCAAAAGCAAAGTTCCAGAGCCCATAATGCTCAAATCAAATTTCATAGACGACCATAAAGCTGGATTTGGTTCAACTTCCGGCATATTTACCAGAGGTGTGATTATATGGGCATATTGGTCAACAACAGCTCTAACATCTCTTACAGCCAACACTTTGACTTCAAAACCTGGAGCTCTTAACTGAGTACCAACTTTCCCCAAGGCATCTTCAGTAAGTGTGAAGATTATGTCCAAGATCTCGATTTTACTCACGGTTACATTTTCTTTATCCAATAGATTGAAAAGGTATTTCAATACTTTAACACATGTAGAAATTGCACTTGAACCACTCAAGTTTGAATAGAACGGAGTTATCCAACCTAAGCACTTTTTTATAGCAACTGAATCGTCTGACTTTAAAAATAATTTTAAGTACTTATTATTGAGAATGAATTCCAATAAGTTACCATGCATGACAGGGATCATAAATCTCCATGTCAAGTCCTTCTTTACCATTATCAAATCCGCTAAAAAATGTAATATTACAGGAAGTGCTTGATTGACTGATGCACGAAGATGATTGGATAATACAACGGTTAACGGGAAGTAAAGAATTCCATCTTTTTTAGACATCACTTGCATGTCTTTTGGGTTAATTAGGTTATCCAAGAAGTAATCAAACCCTACTTTAGAGCATATTATTTGAACATTTTCCCAGAAAATTTTACACTTGGTATCAGTATAGAAATTTTCGTTTTGAATTTCATAAAGGTGACGAGAAAACTCTTTTATAGTCAACACATTTACTCTGGTATTTGAAGTTGTATCATTACCAGTTCTTGATTCCTCTTTCCAACGGGATCTATCTTCAGAGAATAATTCCCGAAGTAATCCAGCAGTCATACCAGGCTGTGGTAAGTTGTGTGTTGATAACAAATGATCTGAAAATAACTTATAAGCAGCTGTAATAGATGGCAGTACATCTTGGACATCAGGATCATTTAAGCACACATTAACAAATGTTTTCACCATTGAAAGTTCAGATTCATCAAGCTCAATGTTAGCATCAAGTTTCTGGACTAATGGCTTTATATCTGGTTCGAAGAAACCCATTTCCCATTGTCTTATACCCAATAAAACCTGTTCAACTTTTGATATTTCAATCTTTCGATCTACCGCAAATGTGATGTACAAGTTATACTTGGCTATATCAAAACCCGTAACACAATCGGGACAATTTCTGATACAGCTTTCGATCTCTGGGAGAATCCATGCAGTATGTGGAGATTTAGGGAAAGAGAAAAGAATGAGGATATGGGAAGCCATTGGTTCTAGATACGGGTCGCAAAACCAGTGTCTTTGGGGGTAGAATTTTAAGTATGCAAGACATCTTTTGATGACATATTGATGGTTTTCACTGGTGCCTTCTGCAGTGAGTGAATGTTCGATGAGAGTTTTAATCTCGTCGAACGCTGCCGGTTTTTCACCAATTTTGCCTTGCAAAGACATTGATGAACTTTTCTCATCGCGATTTAGACGTGGACGCGATATAGAGTAGATTGTCAAGACCGGGTGTACAAGATAGTGAGGTGTGTAGATAGATGTATAGATTGGTGTATAGATAGGTGTATAAATTAGTGTGTAGAATAGGATCTGTATTAGACTATAGATCAGAACATAGATCAGACTATCTAGATACTGTCTATGGAGTTCTAACAGTAAAAATTAGTGTGAACTAAACCTCACAATAAAGTGAGATCAATGTCTAAGTGCTCAGAAGCTTCCATCCAATTTTCGCCGGTTTCCCAGCACCGGGTCATGATTTGAAGACTCTTGACAGCATGAACGTTACCATCACGTGCCAACGCAGAAAATCGTTCTCTGAACAACTCTCTGGTATTATCGTTTAAAGTATCACATCCAGCACAGAAAAGGCAGAATATCGTACATATTTCGGCTGATGAACCAGGAATTATATTATTTTCCAAAATCTCTGCCATATTTTGGGTTAAATCAGTGATGATTTTGGAATGCCTTGGAACTTTTAAAACTCTTCTGTATAAATTTAAAAGTCCCATATTAAAGAAAAGTCGATTCGTACACCGTAAAATATTATCTTGTTGAATCAAGTTTTTGATCTTTTGGTGCTTTTTCTGAACATTCCCAAGGTTTGTTTTGAGGTTCATTTTGTCTATGATCTGCTGTCTTCTCGCCTCTCCACTAGAATATGTATTGGAGAATTCTTCCATCACCTCTAAAGCTTTGGTAACTATTTCAATTGGAACATAAACATCTCCCTGATCCTTTATGTTGTTCACTCTCCTAATAAGCATAACTATATCTGTAAAATGACTAAGAAACTTCACGTCAAACCCAAGAATATAATCAATGTCTCTCTTGGGGTCGATATTATCGCTTTCCTTATCAGGGGTGTTTAATGAGTTTAATGACTCGGCAATCAGATTGTTTCCTTCTGGCTGGTTAAGGTAATATTGGGAATTCTTAGTGGCTGAAAGTGCCCCTATAACATCAATATACACGAACCATCTCATTAAAAAGAAAGCTATGTCGCTTTCACTCCCAACTACTGCAGATTGTACCAGACCTTCCAGAGACAGATTTGAATCCTGGCTTCCTGGAGAAGCTGAAGATTCAATAAATCTTCTAGCCATTATAATTTGACGTGCTCCTAAATTGTGGGCACGATGCTTTTCAAAATTATTGGCAACAATCAGCTCATAGCATGAAAGAAGTAAAACAGTTGCAAGAGTTCCATTCGAAGTAGCCTCTCTTTTATCTTGAAGCATCTTTATAAGCATTGTACATGATCTGGCTATCAATTGGTTTACAATTTCAGTAGGTGCATCGCTACCCGTAATCAGAGCCATTGAAGTGGCTGCAAAAGCTAATATTGTACTTAGAATAGCTGGATATTCCATGGCCATTTGTGGTAAAAGTACTTTGAAAGGATTTTCTTTATAAAGGTGAGATGGAGCAGGGACTAAGTTTTCGGCTGCCACATTTACCCAGTAATGCATAAGTTGCTTATAATATGGTACCTCTCTCAATAACTCTGGAAGAGAAGAAAGTGATGGTGGAATTGAGATCTCGTCATAAGCTGGCAGAGATTTCAGATGTGAACCCCAAGATATGAGATCTCTATGATCATTCAATGCTTCGATATCATCCAAAAGCTCTATTTTAGAAGGTGACAGACTTCTTGAAAGTGGAGGAAATGGATTTTTGGTGACGAATTCGAAGTTTTTTTGCTTGGAAAAATAAGCATCGACTTTTGCCAAATCCTTGGAATAATTTTCAAGAAAGTTTTTGTCCATTGGATCTTTTGATAGTTCTTTTTCCAAGCTTTCAAGATCAATTCCTGGAGATTCTTCTTGATTTGAAAGAAACTTGTTGAACAACTCTGAATTTTGTAATCCAAATTGGTGGCCTCCGTCAGCCACTTTTTCCAATGCATTGGATAAACTTTCCATCCCGTTAGATAATCCAGGCATATTCAGCATAATTGAGTTGACAGGCTCTTCTTTTTCGTCTTTTGTAGGCAAATATCTATCAACAGAAAGCCCCTGGTTGTCTGCATCAATTTCATGAAGTGGGCTCAAAATAGATATTCCACTAGGAGTGCTGAATGAAGGTGGTGAAGCTACACCTGGAGTATGGACTTCACCTCGTAAAAAATCAGAAAGGCTTGGACTAGCAGGATCTCTTGTGAATTGTTCAGAAACTGCTCTTCTCATAAACTCACTTTTCACCAGATCTGTCCCATCATTTGTGGTAGCTAAAGATGAACTTTGAGACATAACGAATTTTGGCTCTGAAGACAGGCCCAGACCCTTTTCAGATTTAGTTCCTGACAGGGTTTTTCGTTTTTTGGTTTTGGTGGGTTCTGGAGGTGTAGAAAACAGATACATCATATTATTCCTCTTTTTCACATCTGTATAAGGTCTTCCACCCCATTTTAAAGTAATTGAATAATCACACTCAACTCCGGATCTGATACAGTAGGAACATTTAGGTTTTTTTTCATCGCATTTAGTTTTCAACCTCTTACAGTTTCTACAGCCAAACCTAGACCTCTTTATTGGAGGTTTCTTTGGTTTATCTGATATTTTGCTCACCTCCGGCATGTTTAACACAAGATCTTTTGCTCTTTGTTCTTATCAATTGAATTTAGGAGATCGAAATTTCCGCACTTACTTGCCTAAAAAGGTAAATCCCATTTCGCAGCCTAGTATATTTATTTACTATATAATCAATCATGCTTAGATTCTGGAGCTAATAATCCACCTTCTCTTTTTTCTGTATCTCTTTCTGTAAACTTTCTACCAAATAAAAGTCTAAGAAGTTTTTCATAAAGTCTGAATGCATATCCTGCTAAAATAAGTAGACCTCCAAGGATGGTTCCGAGACGAGCTACAAACTGAATAAATGAAATTCTCTTTTCAACAATGGTAAGTTTTATAGGCTCAAAATCATAGTTGAAATAAATCCCAGGAATCTCTTCAGGACTCCCGTCTTGTTTTCTTTTATAGGATTTGTGCAGTTCTGTCACCGAATACTGGTTTGTATCGACAGAAATCCCCAACTTTTCATACATGGTAGGAACTACGCTTGCGTAGTACTTGTAAGATTGAAGATGCTCTTGAGTAATTTTGGCAGTTGCATCCAAGGGATTATCGATTAATGGATAGAAATTTCCAAAAGAAAATTCCTGAATCACGTGTGAAAAATTCAATTTCTCGTAAGGAGTTCCTTGTCTATCTCTGTATCCGTAACCTTTAGCACTGATATGGAAATCTCCACTAACTTGGTTGACAGGAATAGCTCCAAAAATATGACAAGCTGGAGCACCGGATTCCACATTGAATTTTCTTCCTTGAACAGCAAATTCAGCTCTTAAGTTTTCTTGCATCACATGCTCTATATCTGGAGTTTCGTACTCTTGGTTGTGGCTGTTGATTCTAAATCCTGGAGGTACGAAAAAGTCTAAGCCCTGAAAATTCAATAATTCAGCAGCCAAAAATCTATCATCAGTTATATCAACAGCATTTGTGTGAATGTACTCACATGGAATATTAACAATTATATCCATATTTATCGATAAATCTGTTCGTATTTCATCATCGACAATGAATTGATGGTCCACGTAACCTCCTAAAAATCCCCCGATTTCAATCCATAAAACTAATAATCCAAACACATACGTCACTATGGTTGATAAAGCCCCTCTAACAGACCTTACTGTATGCTCAGAGTCAACTTTAGGAAACGCATCAAACGTTTGCACTCGAGCAGCGAACGAATCCATACAGATATATTTTTACACTCGCGAATAATTTATGCGTACATTCATGAGATACTTTGATACTTAAGGTTTCCAAGGTTCACGACCATACCTGAAACATTCTCTGGATAATCTTCTTCTTCTAAAAACCAAATCCAGATCAGGTATCAGAGAATTATTATCATAAATCCATCCGTCTGTTTCGCTATTCTTTATAACAAACACTGAAGGATCTTTAAGTCCCCTATCGGTTAAAAATTTATCAGGATCTTCATCAACTTTCCAAGTATTGGCATAACTCATTTCAAATTTCCAATCTTGAGGTGGTGAAACTTTTGAAAGGTGATCAACACCAATTGGTTTCTTTCCACTTAATCTTGTATGATCTTTAATATTGAAAAGTTTGGTAGAATAGTTGTAAAATTCATAGCTAGTACTTGTAGGACCTCTATACTGTAATTCAAAGATTTCCACAAATCTTTCTTCTGGTGCATCATCAACAATAACGTGGTTAAAAGCTTTAATTTGTCTAGGTTCAGTTGGTCCTTTTTCTTCCTTCTTCTCTGGTCTTGGAGGTAATGGTGGTTTCTTCTTAGACTTAGCCATCAAAATATACTTCTTGGCATTTGGATGGCATAAAGTAATAATTGCCCAACCTGTCTGAATGAAAATCAATCTCCAAGGTATAAATTGACCTAATACAACAATTATTGATGTGGCTGCAAATAAGAAATAGACAATCAACGTAGACAATTTTTCATTTTTGAATCCTGCAGTATCATAGTACAATCCTTCAGCTTTATCCATACCTTTTAATACATCAGTTGTAAGGTTTTGTAAGTCTCTCATATTCAATAAAAGATTCATTTGCTTCTTGATTTTCTTCGAGTGTTCTTTCTTTTCATTGTGCTCCTGAACTTGTTCTGGAGTGTTTAAATTGTTACTTGTAGGAGACAGTGATCCAGAAGATATTCTCGATACAAATACAGATGAATCTGAACTTCTAGAACTAATAGGACGCAAAAAATCTTCCTTTTCTTCAAGAGATTCAAGAAATTCATCACTAATGATATCATCGACAATACTAGTGGTATTAGGATCTGTAAAGAAATCCCAAATTGATTGGCCCCTCTTTTTCACTTTAATTAATTCAGTATTTGGCATTGGATGACAATAAACATACCCTGGAATCATTACTCCAAAAAGAGCCACAAGTAATGGATATGCAAGCACAAGATGTGGCCAAAGACAGATAGAGGTGTATGCAAAAAGAAAGCATAATGTCCTGGTAGGTTTTTTCCATGTTATAATGTGGATTAAACTGTATTGTATAGCAAAGAATCCAGTCATTTTTGAGCTCAATTTTCTAAAGTTGGATAGAAGGGTCCGGACAGAAAGACCAGGTCTATTAGTTCTATCCTTGTCATGAATTCTTTTTTCCAAGACTTCAGTTTCAATTGTTCCATCATTCATTGTGTGCTGAAATACTCTATCTAATAATTTGTCCATAAAATGAGCTGTGGGCTTGGAAGTAAAATCTTCAGAAGTAGCAGACTCTGCCATTTCTTTTAATGCTTCAAGCTCTTCTTCTGAATAGTTCTGGTCACCGTTTAATTTGTCAAGTCCTAAACTTAAGAAGGCTGCGGCAGTTCCTGCAGCAAATCCTCGGTTTTGTCCCGGGTGTTCACGTGCAATTGACAGAGCTGATTCAAATGCTTTATTCAAAACATTGGCTGTTTTTACCTTGTATTTGGCACTGTAACTCGAAGAACTAGATCTTGAACTGGGCCTACTCATGCTGATCAAGATCCGGGAGGAGTTGGTTTGTGGAGTTAAATTTTCGCGACCCATATGAAAGTCAACGGTTGCAATTGACACAGGATTTTTCGAATATATTTTTCGTGGCCAGAATTTGATTTCAATTATCTTCGATATATATATGATATAGTGATCATAGTCTTGTGGTACTTTAAGTGAGATAGTCAATTGCTAGAGACCTTTTATAGAGATTTTCTTTATATAGTCGTCTGTTCACCCCTTTTATGCTGCATTTAATGTAAATCTCAGAAAGAATATTTGATGTTAATCTTGTATATTCTGGTAACATTTCAGCAAGGGAGTGTGGAGGCATCTTAAATACTGAATTCACTAGTTGAAGTGCAAGCTTAATATGTAAAGAGTGTTTTTTGTTTTCTTAGAGCTGTAAGAGTGTAGTTATGTGGAATTTGATCTGGTCGTAGAGTATATCCAAAGCAATCACATTATGGAAATAATCTAGGGATAAGCGTGTAATTCAATTAATCCAATTTAAAATCACTTTTGTTTCGTATCCCCATTTGGTAGTCTAATGATTTCCGATTTTTGCGTTTCTAAATCGCAAAATTTACGATTTTAACCACTTTTAATAAGAGCTTGAAATATTAGTACATATTTCAGTTTAGTGAAATACATCATACTTATGATATCGAGCAAAGAATGAAAACCATCTTCCTACATGAAATCTAACATAGTTCTTCTTCTTTATTCCGGTAATTTTAGGAGATTATTGCTTCTAATACGGCATACTACCCTTTAGAAAAACTTTGAAGTAGTTAGACAGGACCAAAGCAATACATATAAAAATATGTCCCTTCTTGGAACTAAAAAATTACTGATAAAAATGAATTTTCTATTTTTTATTACTTCACTGAATAAAATTGTGAGATTCAGTGTCTATAACTGTTAAACAACTTCAAAAGGTGATTAAATATTACAAATATCGCTACACATATGTTCCATTCCATTCTGGCCAATAAATTCGAAGTTATGACCAATTTTAGCCTAAGAGTATACTATAGTCTCCAAAAAACTTATGATGGGATTCCCCTCAAACAATTGCTCTGAATTCCCGATTTTGGTTAGTTAAATTCTGCTGGCTTCGAAGATCTCAATTAGGCTATCTAGGTCTCTAGGGGCTCGTGCTCTAGTGCTCTAAGGGGACTTGACGCTGGTATCGGGAAACATCACGTATAGAGTGATGACTAGGCGGAAATATGGAATTTTTTTCCTACCAGGTATCCCATTCCCTCTCAAATTCGCCAACACATACTTTTGGGATTTTTATGGTACTACTATTTATTAGGTACTAAATTACTTACCAATCTAGTGGCGGGAGAGACAAGTATAAAACTCGAAAATTTAGTACCTTGTATTCTTGAAAAATCCTTTTCAATTTAAAACAGAAATACAGAATAATTGATTATGGAGAATCTCATCGCCTTTCCATAATTGGCGGATTTAGCTCAGTTGGGAGAGCGTCAGACTGAAGTTACACTTTAGTCACAGTTAATCTGAAGGTCCTGTGTTCGATCCACAGAATTCGCATATTTTTTATTTTTTTATTTTGAAAAATTACAGGGATATTGCCGATAAAGTGGTAAAGCTATCTTCCAATATAACAACAGTTACCAAGGGAGTACAAAAAGAGTCCATTAAGTATCTTAAAATTAAGTTTCAAAAGCTGCACCGGTTGACACACGACAAGAAAAGTTAGAACGACATTGCATAATTACGACATGGTTCTTTGCAGGTTTTTGTAACTTTATAGACATGCATTGCATTTATGATTCATAAATGTAAAATCTTGCCCAAATTTGATTAGTTGGTATTGTGAGATAAGTATTACATTTTGTATCAAGAATTCCTACTTTTACCGGCCGTTTGTTTTAGTATTATTTTGTATCTACATTACTATTCGTAAGATATACACCGTGACATTATTCGTTATGGAGATAAGGATCAGCAAGCAATTCAGTGGCATTTGCCCTTTTATTTGGATCCCATATAAATATTCTCTCTAAAAATTTCATAAATGAATTAGCTTTTCTATTATCCTTTTCAGAAGATCTCAACTTCAATCTAACTTCTAAACTTCTTGAAGATATTTTAAAGGACCTTCTTGTCATAGACATATTAGAAGCTAAACCAGTGTTTTGGGCCGCCTGAATTCTCATGTTCAAAAATTGAATATTGATTTTACCTTCCATGTCAAAAAGGGTATATAGTAAAGTTTTCTTTATTGATTTTTCATCAGCTCCGTTTGTTTTGATAATATTAGGATTTGATAACATTTGATCATCAATTTTATTGACAGCTCTTTTTTCCTTTATTGATCTTAAAAGGGCATTTCTTTGTTGCAATATCAATGAACTTTCAGGAGCTCCAAAAAGCTCTAAAATAAACCCAACTTGTTCAAGTTCGTTTTTTCCAGGAAGCAATGGATCCCCCGTGAATAATTCTGTTATAATGCACCCCAAAGACCAAATATCTATCATTTTATCATATTTTGCACCCAATATGACTTCAGGTGCTCTATAAAATCGTGATTGAATATATGAATAGGAAATTTCATTTTTTAAACACGAAGAGCCGAAATCCACAATTTTGACAACCAAAGAATGTTCACCTATAGAATCTAGTTGAGTTGCTGGTGGTAGCTTAATCATTATATTTTCTGGCTTTATATCACAATGTAAAACATTCATTGTGTGGATGTACTCAATTCCTTGGAGGATTTGTTTTACGAATATTCTTAATAGATCCAATGACAAACCCTGAAATTTGGTGACCTCTAGAAGTGAAAAGAGATTTATCGAAAGTGGTTCTGTAACAATGCACATATGACCTCTAAATAAGAAATGATCATAGTATGTTAAAACAGGACAATCCGACTGGCCATATTCTTTGGTATATGCATCTTGGGATTGGATACGTTTTTCCCCGTTCAAATGCTTTAACATTTTTATTTCGTAAACAGCTTGAAGCGACCAATTTATATCGTTTTTAATGATCTTTATGGCCACTAGCTTATTTTTATTTTGTGAATCAACAAACTTCTTATCTTTGCATTTCACCACATTACCAAACGAACCATTTCCCAAAACAGACAAAATCTCGTACCTGTAGTTTATATGATCATTTGGAAATACTCGATAGTTTCCTGCCTGGTCATCAAAACCATAGTTGTTATTGTAGTTTCTTATGTTGATATTTCTGTTTGTGGTTTCACTGGAACCTGGAAAGAAATATATGTCTTTACGTCTCAAAATTTCACCTCTTTCATAGACATCTAGAGTATTTTCAGAGCTGTTTGGCTGAGAAATATCATCAAAGGCTTTCGGCTCATTAGCCGAAAACTGTGTTGGTTCTGCATCCTCGAATAAATTGGGATCTTCCAGGTGAATGATATGATAAAGTTGGGACAAGTCAGCAATTTTAACAATCTCTTTTTCCATGTCCATGCTGTTCATTCTCCTTAAAGGTTCACTGGTTTGAATATCACGATTAGGAGGAGGAAGTTGCGTAACCGGTTTGGGATCCTTTTTCGATTGGTTGTACAATCTGGTGTAGACATCGTCTTCTATAACATTAGGCAGTGAAACGTGTCTTTTTGACGGAGACTCTTTAGGACCACGATTACCTGAAAAAACACGTCTTTGGTTTGAAGGAGAACTGAACGGGGTTGACAATTTTCTCATTGAAGAACTCGTTGTTTCTCTCATATAAAAAGGAGTCCCACCTACGGATCTTGATTCGTCTGAAAATTGACGTTTATATGATTTCTTTGCCAGAAGGGATTTGGCAGCAGCAGTAGGAATACGGCTTGGGGTTTTGGCAAGGTAAAGGGAATTTAAATTAGTTGTAGAAGAAGCACGAGGAATTCCTCTAACCTCAGCTCTTTTAGATGTGGATAAATTAGGTAATTTGGGGACAGTTACAGGTTTAAGTGATTTATGAGATATCTGAGGTTTTAATGGTGGTCTGGATACATGGGCACTGGAGTCTATATCTATACGGGCAAACCTGTCCTCGAAATTTGCCGACACGTTATCCATTATAGACCATAGATTTCAGATTTAGATTCAGATCGCGAGTTTACCATTTGGCCAATGCACATAGATTATAGATGAAGTTAAAATTAGTAACCAATAATACCCGATGTCTTAGATCCACCTTATCACTTCTTGGGCCTTCACGGAAGTTTGTGGTTTTGAAGTTTACTCAATCCATTCTACATATTATTCTGATAAACGATACTTCCATATCGCAAGAACCACAAATTTGGTGTAAGTTAAAGATGCAAAGCGTGTTTAGCCTGATTGAAATTTCAAGTTTACGTGATGATACGATCGTATTGGAAATAAACAGTGAGTTGTTTGTCCAAACCCTACGTCATTTTGACAAAGCTAATAGTGATGAGTTAAATATTAGGCTACTTAAAAAGAACTCTACAGGTAATGAAGGTACCAATACTGACAAAGATAGAACGGCTTCTTTAGCACTTTTTTATTCCCATATCAATGACAATTCCAATACGATAAACCACACATTTAAAATCCCGGTTAAAGTCTTGAAACATAATCATGAAGCCGTACTTCTTAAAGAACCTGAATTGCCAGTAATTGATCTAATTACTTATTTGCCTAATGAGTTTGTTTCAACGTATAAACGTCTAGAAAAGTTCAGAAGAAGCTTGGCCAACGACGTGGTCACGATAAAGTGTAGTAGACGAGGTGGAGGATTTCTTGGGTTCTTACTTGAAGAGGAAGGTAAGTATAAAGTTACAATTCGCTGGACAGACAAATTGGATGTTCGGAAACCCACCACAGAAATGGTTACCCAAACTGATAGCATGTTGAACGGGCTGTTATTTGCAGCTCGAGATACGGGAGTAGAAGCTGACGAAGATGATGATGGAGAAGATAAAGAGATTGTAGTAAAGCTCAAAGACTGGAAACTAGCATCGAAAATAGTTGCCAATTGTCAAACGGTCATTCTTTTATTGGCTGATAAAGAAGCATGTATTCTCCATTGTTTACTTGATGAAACTGATGAAGTAGAAATCATTTACTACATAAATGGGATAAGGTTTTCCTCTGACTAGCACATGTTGAGTCACAGCTGAGGTGCGAATTTGAAAAATTAACATCATGAGTGAATCATCATTAGACCGTCCTCAAGCTCATTACTTTGGTGCTGGACCAGCATTACTCCCCACTGAAGTTTTACAACAAGCAGCATACGACTTACTTTCTTATAATGGGGAAAATGTAGGAATTGGTGAAATCTCTCACAGATCAAAACCTGCAATCAAAGTGATTGATGATACCAAAGCTAACTTGTCTAAATTATTAGATATTCCAGAAACTCACGAAGTCTTTTTCATGCAGGGTGGTGGAACTACTGGGTTTTCTTCCATTGCTTATAACTTGTTTGCAAACTATGCTACCAGAAACAATGGTAAAAAGGGTAAAGCTGCCTATGCTGTTACTGGATCATGGTCTAAAAAATCATTAGAAGAAGCTAAAAGATTAGGATTTGATGCTGAAGCAGTTGTAAATACCAAGGATATTGGATTCAGTGATATTCCAGCTTATTCTGAATGGAAACCAATTGACAAAGATACTGCTTATCTTTACATTTGTGACAACGAAACCGTTAATGGTAATGAATTTAAAGATACTCCTCCAGCTTCTTACCTTCCAGAAAATGTCGAATTGGTAGCAGACATGTCATCTAACATTCTTTCAAAGAAAATTGATGTTTCCAAGTATGGTTTAATCATGGCTGGTGCCCAAAAGAATATTGGATTAGCTGGATTGACCATCTATATTATCAAGAAATCTTTAATTGAACAAGCTTCTGACGAAGAGTTGAACAGCTGGGGTATTCCATTAACTCCAATTGCTTTCCACTATCCAACTGTGATAAAGAACAATTCAGCTTATAACACGATTCCAATCTTTACATGTCATATTTTGAAATTGGTAACTGAAAAGCTCATCAATGAAGGAGGTATCGAAAAGGTTCAAGAACGTAATGAAAAAAAGGCCAAGATCTTGTACGAAGCTTTGACCAAGTATCCAGATTTCTACAATTTGGCCGTGAAAAACCCAGCTGTTAGATCCAACATGAACGTAGTTTTCACGATTAAGAACACCGAATTGGACTCAAAGTTCCTCAAGGAAGCTGAAGCCAACAAGTTCCAAGCTCTTAAGGGACACAGATCTGTTGGAGGATTCAGAGCATCGATTTACAATGCTGTTGCTTTGGAAAGTGTCGAACTCCTTGCAGATTTTGTCAGCAGCTTTGCCGAGTCCAACCAGTAAATACAAGTTTCTAGTAATTAATCGAAAGTATTTTCATGTATCTCTATCCATTGATTCACTCTCATCTCATTTTTCGCATCTCATGTTCAGAGCTCTAGGACGGTACGTCCAGGTTAGAAACCTCTCGTGCAGCCTGGTATGGAGGAATAGCCCCACAGTGGCGTCTGTGGACGTGAAACTCAGTCTAGATCGAGAAAACTACATCAAACAGGTCAAAGAACGAATTGAAAAAATCCCCATTGAAAATTATCGAAATTTCAGTGTCGTTGCTCACGTAGACCACGGAAAGTCTACTTTATCAGATAGATTTCTCGAAATGACTGGGGTTATCCAACCAGGAATGAACAAGCAAGTTCTAGATAAGTTGGACGTTGAAAGAGAAAGAGGAATCACTGTTAAAGCCCAAACTTGTACCATGTTCTATACAGATCCTAAGACTAAAGAAGATTATTTACTTCATTTAGTTGATACTCCAGGCCATGTTGACTTCAGGTCGGAGGTTTCAAGATCTTATGCTTCTTGTGGAGGAGCATTGCTTTTAGTGGATGCTTCTCAAGGTGTACAAGCTCAAACAGTAGCTAACTTTTACTTAGCTTATAGTATGGGACTAAAACTTATACCTGTGATAAATAAAATTGATCTTGATGCTGCAGATATTCCTGCTGCTAAAGAACAGGTGGAAAATACTTTTGAGCTTCCTGGTGAAGACTGTATACCTGTTAGTGCCAAAACTGGGCTTAATGTTGATCAAATTTTACCTCGTGTCATTCAAGAAATCGATCCTCCTTCAGGGGATTTGAATGCTCCATTAAGGGCATTACTTGTAGATTCATGGCATGATCCTTATGTGGGTGTGGTGATGTTGGTTTATGTTGTAGACGGGATGGTGAAAAAGGGTATGAAGTTGATTTCTTATCACACAGATAAAAGATACGAAGTCAAGCAAACGGGAATCATGTACCCAGATAAGTTTCCTACAGAAGAACTTCGTGCAGGTCAAGTAGGATACATTGTTCCTGGAATGAAGATATCTCGAGATGCTAAGATTGGTGATACTTTTTTTCAGCTTGGAAAACACGAAAATCTTGAGCCATTACCTGGATTTGAGGAGTTAAAGCCTATGGTGTTTATGGGAGCGTTTCCAGCAGATAGCTCTGAATTCAAAGTTATGAATGATCACATTGAAAACTTGGTATTAAATGATAGAGCAGTTACCCTTGAAAAAGAAACTTCAGGTGCTTTAGGGTTAGGTTGGAGACTTGGATTCTTGGGAAGCTTACACGCTGCTGTATTTCAAGAAAGGTTGGAAAAAGAATATGGAGCAAAAATTATTTTGACTGCCCCCACTGTGCCTTATAAGATTTTGTATAGAGATGGCACTGAAGATATCATTACGAATCCTTCACAATTTCCATCCAGTTTTGGTCAAAACATTGATAAAATCATGGAACCATTTGTTGAAGCTATAATGACTATTCCTGAAGAGTACGTGGGTGTTGTGATGTCGTTGTGTGAGAACAATAGGGGAGAACAAAAAGAATTGGAGTACCTTGTCACGGGTCAAGTTCTCTTAAAGTACGAACTTCCTTTATCACAATTAGTCGAGGATTTCTTTGGGAAATTGAAAGGTTGTACCAAGGGATATGCTACATTAGACTACGAAGATATAGGATACAGAAAGTCAGATGTTGTTAAGATGGAATTGTGTGTGAACACCGAACCCCAAGATGCCCTTACGCAAATCATGCATAGATCCCAAGTATCTACCAAAGGAAGGTCAAGTGTAGATAAATTCAAGAAGTTCCTTCGTTCTCAATTGTTCGAAGTTGCAATTCAAGCTAGAGTCAATAATAAAGTAATTGCGAGAGAAACAATAAAGGCAAGAAGAAAAGATGTTACCCAGAGGTTGCACGCGGCTGATATTTCAAGACGGAAGAAATTATTAGAAAGACAAAAGGAAGGAAAGAAACAAATGAAATCCACTGGTAGAGTCCATATTGACCATAATACTTTCCAGGAATTCCTTAGAAGTAATAACTAAACTTGTATATATTAATTTAAGAACTTTTTATAGATGATATTATCCGTTTCGTCATAGAATCTGTAACCCAAAGTTTTCAAGAACTCTTGGAAATCTTCTTCTGAAGTTTCAGATGGAGTAACAATTCCACAAAAGACTTTACCCACGTCATTACCATGATTTCTATAGTTGAATAAAGTGATATCCCAATCAGGTTTGAGACTTTTTAAGAAGTTAAAAAGTGCTCCTGGTCTTTCAGGGAACTCAAATTGGTATACTCTTTCTCTTACAATCTTTTCTGGTTTCAGATGCGTAAAGCTACCACCAATCAAATAACGACCATGACTTTTAGCCAATTCATTATCAGAAATATCTTCAACTTCGTAACCATATTCTTCACTCTTCATAGTATCTATGATTTTTTTCAAGTCAGTTTCTCTATTACTAACGTTAAAACTGACAAATATATTTGCAGGGTCTCTATTATTGTATCTGTATGAGAATTCAGTGATAGGTCTTGGGTTAATTATTTTGTGCAATTTAGCAAACTCACCAGGTTTTTCTGGGATACTCACAACCAATGAAGCTTCTTTACCTTCACCCAAAACAGCTCTTTCACTAACAAATCTGAGTCTATCAAAGTTCATGTTAGCACCACTTAAAATTGGTACATAGTTCTTGTTTCTATGGTCAATGTCTTTATTGGTCTTGATATATTTGGTTAAACCAGCAACAGAAAGAGCACCTGATGGTTCAACGATAGATCTGGTATCTTCAAAGATATCCTTGATTGCAGCACATAGTTCATCAGTCAGGACTAAAACCACATCATCAATGAGATCTTTACATACTCTCCAGGTTTCTTCACCCAAGACTTTCACCGCAGTTCCGTCAGCGAAGACTCCAACGGAGTCCAAAGTGTGAAGGTCTTCAGTCTTGTGAGATTCATATAAAGCATTTGCATCGTAAGTTTCAACACCAATAATCTTAACATGAGGAGCTACTTTTTTCAAATATGAGGCAATACCAGCAATCAAACCACCACCTCCGACAGGAACGAAAACAGCACTTAATTGATCTAATCTAGTTTGTCTACTGATCTCTAAAGCGATAGTACCTTGACCTGCAATAACGTATGGATGGTTAAATGGTGGGATATTTGTTAAGTTGTTAAGTACACTTAATCTGTCACATTCTTGTTTAGCTGAGTCGAAATCATCTCCGTATAAAACCACTTGGGATCCTAAACGACTAACGTTCTTAAATTTAATCGATGGAGTAGCTGTTGGCATCACAATAGTAGCAGGAATATTTAACTTACTGGCAGAAAATGCTACTCCTTGTGCGTGATTTCCGGCAGAACATGCAATGACCCCATCCAAATGATTCTTTTTATTTGCATGCAATTGGGCAATCATATTATAAGCACCACGAAGCTTGAAAGAAAACACAGGAAGTAAATCTTCTCTTTTCAAAAAAACATTTGTATCAAGCTTCAGAGAGAGATTCACTGCGTGGTTTAGAGGAGATCCTCCTTCATTTACTACATCGTATACTCTAGAAGTTAAGATCAACTTTATGTAGTCTGGGTTTCCATCTGCGTCGAAATCTGATTCGTGCAATTCAGGAAACTTATCTTTTAATGAAATATTTGAAGCCAAGCCTCTGTTGGAGAGCCTTAATGTATAAGCCTGTCTTGGTAAACAAGAAACAGAGGAGTAAACCTTTGATATGGTGCTTCTCCACATAGTTCTAGTTTGAGAATCGTTTGACTCATAAAATTTTCAATGCGTGTTGCAAACGGTGGGTGCACGAAAAGATAAGGATTTTTTTTTTATCTTTATAACAAAAGGGTCCCAAAATGATACAACTGGGGAATGTAGGATAATGCAAGATTGAAATTGCCTCATCTCAGCGCTTATATATATCCGGATTTTTACCGAATTGCTTCATTGGAAAGTATGCTTTCAGATGCATCCTTACGAGCTATTAAAAGTAACTTCAGCATGATTCCTGTGTGATTCGAGAAAACCATAATCCCCTCAAAAACCAGCTATAGTTAAGTGGGGTATTACAATTAAACCTTCCTTCTATGATGATATTGGTTGCAAAAAAAGTGCGGATTCACTTTTGATAGGTTGATGCTGCATATTGACTAAGAGGCTAGCCAGACATAGTGCTGTCAAATAATGGTAGCATATTGAAAATGCCATTCAGGTTCCTTAAACAAGCATCGCCCTAAAAGTAGTGCAGGTTTTTTAAGACTTATAAATTTTTCAGACAAAGTCACAAATAGATTTGCTGAACATTTGCTATAATACTTCAAAAATGAACGGAATCGCTATATTTGATAAGGATAACGACGTGTTCCCTGAACTATGGGAAAATGATCCCAATCACAGAGAAAATAACAATAGTTTGTTTGTGCTACCTGGATTAAGTCTTTTAGAGCAAAATTTACAAAGACAATCAGAATTTGTCAATGTTCCTTATAACAACCCCCAACCTTTTGTTAAAAATGAAACCCTAGCAGAAACAGCATCAAGACTTAACTCAGCCCTTAATGAACCTTTTAATCTAGAATATTTCAAAGACTCCAGAGATCCCCCTTATTCTTATGAGCATAACCCACAGGAGTACATCTATGAAATGCCTTTTTCTCCACCAACCCCATTAAAATACAATAATACTCTGGCTAGCAACGTGCTGTTCAATAATATCTATAATTGTACCATTTATGGTCAACAGCTGAACAACCAACCCATGAACACCGAGACTCAATCATGTAATAGTGTCATGCCACCTGAATTACATAAGGAGAAGAAAGAAGAGTCAAAGTTGCAAGAGGATTTAAAGTTCAATAATGGTTTGGCCCCTGGGACTTTCATACTTTGTAAGTTTGACGGTACAGAAACCGTCATAGGAAAGGTAAAACTTGGTCAAGAATGTTATTCTGATAACCAAAAATCTAGCACTGATCTTGCAGAGATCATATTAAGAGAACTACAAGGAAAAGTTATCCATAAAGAACCACTATTAGATAAACTGCGTCAGGGACCAGCATGGACACCAGTTTCTTTATTTACAGCATACACAAATCTTAAATCACCTAAAAATTGTTTGAGGTATGTACCACCAAATTCAAGTTTTGGTAAAATTAACATGAGAGGTAAACGTGCATGGGCAAGAAGTCCAAATAAAAGAAGAAGACTTGGTGAATAATGTGCTTGGGACGAGACTAATGAATACTTAATATACAGCTAATTTTTAAGAGCGCAGTTTTTAGTTAAAACAAAAAATGTGAAATTCATACTCTTTGTTAAAGCAGTTTAATCATTTTGTGGCTTGCTAGATTTTCCATAAACATAAAATCAGTTTAAAACCAGTGAATTATTCATTAGAGCTCTCTTAAAACATTGGTTTTGCTCAAAAAAAGATAAAGAGCATGATTTTTTTTTCTTCCGTTTTGCTTAGAAGCTCTATTAATTAAAGATAACAATCACCCTACCGAGTATGAGCACTTACCAAGTAAGAGTTAGGAATTCTTTGTATAAAGCAATTGAACATTAGGGCTTGAAGGTAATTTTTTTTTCATATAGAGCATTCATTGACCTATTTAACCAAATATCTAGACTAAATCAGGCAACGAGTTGAAGGATAAAATGTGGAAACAAAAACCTTCTTTTAAGAATTTATGATGTAATAATTGTTTTAGAATCTGGCTATGATTATTGAATGACTATTATCTGGTATTCAACAAGTAAAAGGAGCTTTTTGATGAAGTTTCCGTAAACTGAGGAAGTCTTCCGATTCCACTGCCTAAAAAAAATAAAGTTAACACAAAACTTTCAATTCCATGTTAAATAAGCCATTTAATCTAATTAGAAATATTCAAAAGACTTCTATAGCTTCAGGATATGCCTTTTGTTTTATGAAACCACGAGATTTTAGGTACTAACTAATACACACATGTTTAGTGATGGGAAAAACAAGTATAAAACTCGAAAAGAGTCCTCTGTATTCTTGGAAGTTTGAAGTTTTTAATTATGCTAATTCAAATTAGACAGTAAAAGTTAAACTGTGTGAATTATCGATTCAATGCGTACTCAGGATTTAAGCGTCGAAAATGTAACCGGAACAAAGTCCGAAGCACTTTCGAGCCCCAGTCGTCGATATCCGTAAATTCTTTTGAAGATTTTTTTCAACGAAATGAAACTGTCTTTTTCAGTAGATGAACTCGGCAAGGTTTGAAATTGACTCATACACATCACAAAACTACCCTGAAGACAGTCCAGGTACGAATACGGTCCCTTGGCCCAGTTGGTTAAGGCGTGGTGCTAATAACGCCAAGATCAGCAGTTCGATCCTGCTAGGGACCATTCGTTTCATTCACACAGGGCGTGTGGCGTAGTTGGTAGCGCGTTCCCTTAGCATGGGAAAGGTCTCCGGTTCGACTCCGGACTCGTCCATTCTTTTTTGATTCTCTTACTAAATCAAATTGGTATTTTTGGCTGTTTAATTAGGGTAGAGTCCGGAAGTATTTTTCGATGTTTTTTTGGTTACGTTTTTGGTGAGTTGCGAAAAAAAATGCCGACTAGGTCGTGCGAGTATTGAGAGAGAATGAAGGTAAAGATGAAGTTATTAATCTTTATTTGAACCAATTGATACTCATTGTGTAAGTAAAACAAGTGATTAAGAAACATTCATTTCGTTCGGTTCCTCTAAAAAATTGGCTCAAAAATCTATGGGTGCAAAGTCGCAACATTCTCACGTCGAAAATAAAACTCACCAATGCAGTCGCCATTGTCAGTCACCGTAGGAGCTCGTACAAGTGCATTTCTCAGCACTGCTGATGACTTCCATAAGTACAGAAAGAGATTGAACAAACAACTCCTGCGTTTACGTCATGATCTCGACTTGGTTACAAGAGATACAAAGAACTATAAGACGAAAGAAAAATTATCGAAAATCACCAGTGAAGATTACTCAAATGATGAAAGATTTGGATTACTTCTTTTGTTGATAGCAGAAAGAGACTTGGTTTATTCTCTTGAAATCAAGAGTCTTTTGGAGATCAGTAGCGAAAGTGCTTCTTCTTATAAGAACTTAATGGTAAGCAGATTGAAGAAAAGTGTCAACGGGGTTAAACATTTATTGAATGTTTGCCAAAACGAAACTGATGATTCGAAATTGATCGAGTTATTTGTTTATGCTGCATTAAATGAAGGTTCTTATGCTATTACCAAAAGAAGATGGGAATCTGCATTGAATGCTTTTTCTATTGCCAAATGTGCTTTAGAGTACCTTTACAACCAGCCAGAAAATGACGAGGATTTGGAAAATCAGTTCAACAAAACTGTAATTGGTGAATTACTCGAAACACTTGTTGACCCATCTTTGAGTTTGGCAATAAACCAAATTGAAGACTTTGAGTTGAGCACATCTGATTTGAGATCAACTTCAAGAAAGTATTGTCATCTCAAAACACTCCCATATTTACAGAAATTAGTCGAACTCATTGAAAAGAAAGACCCAGAATATGTTTCTGAAATTTCAACCTCTGTTAAATTAATTGATTCTATTACCTGGAGATCACACGAGGCTAAATTGTACAATGATGAAATAGCATTTAAGATCATGGATTTGACCAAAGACGAGGTTAACCACTATAAGGAAATCGAGGTATTTGATAAGTTAATTACTGGTTGGAACAAAGTGTTAGAGTTGCACCAGGTTGATTTAAGTAAGAATCAAGATGAGGACGACGAAGAAAAGATTCAGAACAGAGCTATTTTGTTAACTTTCATAAACTACAATTTGCTTTTCACTAGAGTGAGGAGAGATTTGATTTTAATTGATCAACTCACTGAAGGTTTTGATGCATCATCTAAAACAAAGAAATTGGTGGTTAATAAAGATGTTACCAGAATCTATGCCTCTATTCTTAGAACCATTGATGAGATCAAAGATTTACCCGGTGTATATAACGATGAAGAATTATCTGAATCCTTAGATGTAATGGGTCAGTTATACACTTCCAAAAAGTTTATCAGATTGTCTAATTCGTTCTTGTTAAATGGCCAATACCCAGAGAGTTTAAAGGTTTTGCATACTATCAAAGAAAAAAGCTTGGGTGTTTATCAAGTAGAAGATTTCCCATACTCATTGACCAGCAATGAAGAGCTTGAAGAGTTCAAAAAAGAAGTCGAGGCGTTGATTTCCAAGAATTTGATCTTGGCCCAGTTCTCTTTTGAGCTTAATAAAGCTCCATACTCTACTGTATCCGAAAGAATGCACCAATTTCCAGCCAACTCCAATGTGTTGAATCTTGGTGAAAAAGTCCACTTAAAGCCAATTTTGAGTAAACCAGTATTATTTGATGTAGCATTTAACTATATCAACTACACTAGTAGTGGATCGAGAGACAGTGTTGAGCCTCAAAAGAGTCCTGAAATTGAGCCAGTTTCTGAAGAAGATGGAAAGAAGAAATCAGGGTTGTTTGGGTTTTTTGGCCGTAATTAGGAGTAAGTAGTGAAGTTCGTTGTATTATATGAAGAATTGTAGCACTGACATTAAAATAGTGGAAAATTATAGTAGTGAAAAATTCGCAAAATCAATATGCCACGAAACGGTATAACTCTTATCATTTGTGTGCTAGGACTCTATGGGTCGTTCATTACGTGGTCAATTCTTCAGGAGAAGATCAACACCAAGCCATATACTGGAGATAACGGCCCAGAGTTTTTCAAAGCTCCCATATTTGTCAATATGGTCCAATCGCTATTTGCAATCATTATTTCATTCGTCCACAGCACGGTGATCAAAAAAATTAGCCCGTTTCTGATCTTTACCAAAAACACAAGCAGTGTTTCCAGAATGTACTTCAAGCAGTTTGTGCTAATATCTTTGACGTCAAGTTTATCAGCACCTATAGGATACCAATCGTTACGTCACGTGGATTACTTGGTTTATTTGCTTTCAAAATCGTGTAAATTGATCCCAGTGATGCTTGTACACACATTGTTCTATAGAACTAAATTCCCAGTCTCTAAGTACATTGTGGCACTTTTTGTAACTGGTGGAGTGGTGATGTTCACACTCGCAAGCAGCAAAAGCAAAAAGAGTACGAACGACGGCAATACGAAACTTGGAATGATCCAGCTTTTTGTATCCATGTTCCTTGATGGACTTACAAACTCTACACAAGACCAAATGTTCAAACAGCAGAAACTGGTGCAATCAAGTCATAAAGTTGACGGGACAATTCTCATGTGCGTGTTGAATTTCTTCATGTTAATCAACACATTTGTATATACGGTAATATTCAAGTACGAGCAGGAAATCGGGTTTACGTTGGACTTCATATCAAGACACCCACAGGTGGTGGTAGATATTTTGACATTTGCCATTTTTGGATCTGTAGGGCAGATATTTGTGTTTATCATTTTGGAGAAGTTTGACCTGATAATCTTGACCACGGCTACAGTGACTCGGAAGATGTTGAGTATGGTGCTGAGTGTTTTACTTTTTGGACACCAGCTTAATTTGCAGCAAATTCTTGGAGTTGTGTGTGTATTTGTAGGCATTGGTTACGAAGCCGTGGGGAAGATGGGAGGAAAACCGAAACAGAAGGTACAGTGATGTTGATAGACGAGTTAGATTTTGTAGAAGTAGGAGAAGTAGGAGAAGCTCTGAGACCAGGAGAAGAAGGGCAAAAAATAAACAAGACAGAAGATCCGTTGAACAATAAGCAATATACAAAAGACATAATCAGTGACAAGAGATAGCTGGACAAGACGTTTAAATTAAGAGACCAAACTGTAAATTACATTAACTATGAGATAAATAAAAGACAACTACTAGAAGACAATTACCAGAAGACAACTGAATATAACTAAATATATAACTAAATACAAGACAACAACCATATCAAATGAAAAGACAAAGATCTAAAACAAGTAATAGCTAAATAGACACCAAATTCGCAACTCGCGGTATGCTCATATCACATCCAAGAGTTATGTTAATGAATGTTCGTTGGGTGGTGCTGAATGGATGTGGGATTTGTACGATATTTCCCCGAGTGTTCTGCGGAGGAACTTTGACTTGGACCATCTATGCCCTTTGGAAAGAAGTTTGCTATAACCAGTTTTATGTTGCCAAACACCAACCAGATTTGGCGATTGCAATTGGAATTTTTGGGTTCCTTTTGTATTTTATGTGCATGTATACATACTATATGGTTGTTCATGAAACAGGAGGATCTCCCAGTGACTTCCCCCAACTTCGAATCCGAAATCTCGAGCTGCTAAGTGGGAATAAAACTGCCGAAACTGAAAATTTGATCCAGGCTGACAAAGACGAGCCTCCAATTGAGTTTGTAAATTTCCACGTTTCAAAGCCGGGTGTTTCTCCTTACAGATACTGTGTCAAGTGTAAAGTCTGGAAACCTGATCGGTGCCATCACTGCTCTTCGTGCAATAAATGTGTACTTAGAATGGACCATCATTGTCCCTGGTTTTCCACTTGTATTGGATATTATAACCAGAAGTTTTTCTTGCAGAATCTTTTCTACATCGCTACGTACAGCGGGTATGTATTTGTAGTGCTGTTTCTGGTGTTATATAAGTTTTTTGTTGAACTGGAGTTCGAAGATGGCTACCTTCTGTTGCAGCTTGTATTTTTGTTTATAGCAGCAGTGGTATTTTGTATTCCGGTAGGTGTGTTTGGAATGTTTCTGGCTTGGTTGGTGTTACGGAATACTACCACAATAGAGTTTCAGGAGCAGAATTGGGAGAAAAAGATGAATGTGTATAACTTGGGATATAAGAAGAACTGGAGATCGGTGATGGGATCTCATTGGTTATACTGGATACTACCTATTCGGGGCACGAGTAGGGATATCAATTCGACGTTGAATGGGCTTAATTTTGAGCTTAATGAAGAAGTGTATGAGGAATGGCTTGAAAACGTGAGGCTTCAGGAGCTGTTAAACCAGCAGCTTCTGGAGTACCGAGACAATCTTCGGGGCCGTGAGTAGTATAGACATGGGGTAGGAATAGGGAGATGATCCAGAAAACAGTACTGGTAGTAATACTTACGAACACTAGACGATGTTAGATGTAGTATGGAAACGTTAATACTGGATAAGAGGGTATTCAGTATTTGATTAGAGGATATCTAGTATTAAGAGGGTATTCAGTATGGATAGGAAGATATTCTGTATGGATAAGAAGATATTCAGTATTGATAAGAAGATATTCAGTACTGATAAGAAGATATTCAATACTGTAAGGAATTAAAATTAAATTCAGCACTGAATAATACCAAGTATGCGACAATAAGATATTCAATACTGGATAAGAAGAGTATTTGATAAAAACATTTCGATGCTGTGTTGTAAGAAATTAATACTAAATTCCACGGAATAGCAAGAAAGTAGTATCAAATAATCAGTAATAGATAATAAGAAATTCAAACACCTGATGTAAAATACTAGAATATTAGTACTTCTATTCTGAAAAAGCGCGAATAAAAATTAACATGTATGTCCAGTTACCCTTTGATGAACTAAAAGTTAACCCGAACGAAAAAAAACGGGTAGCGTATTTCTACGATGCCGATGTGGGAAACTATGCCTACGGAGCCGGCCACCCCATGAAACCTCACAGAATTAGAATGGCTCATTCTTTAATCATGAATTACGGACTCTACAAAAAAATGGAAATTTACAGAGCAAAACCTGCCACGAAGCAAGAAATGTGTCAATTCCACACCGATGAATATATAGACTTTTTAAGCAGAGTCACTCCCGATAACTTGGACTTGTTTGCCAAAGAACAGATCAAATTCAATGTTGGTGACGATTGTCCAGTTTTCGATGGATTATTCGAATACTGTGGAATTTCCGGTGGTGGTTCAATGGAAGGAGCTGCTAGATTAAACAGAGGTAAATGTGATATAGCCATCAACTATGCTGGAGGTTTGCACCATGCCAAAAAGAGTGAAGCTTCAGGGTTCTGTTATCTTAATGATATTGTATTGGGGATAATTGAATTATTACGTTATCACCCCAGAGTATTATATATTGATATCGATGTCCACCACGGGGACGGGGTCGAAGAAGCTTTTTACACCACCGACAGAGTGATGACATGTTCGTTCCACAAGTATGGTGAATTTTTCCCAGGAACTGGTGAATTAAGAGATATTGGGGTAGGAAAAGGAAAACATCATGCGGTAAATGTGCCTCTTAGAGACGGAATTGATGATGCAACGTTCAAGTCGATTTTTGAGCCAGTGATTGGTAAAATCATGGAATGGTACCAGCCTTCAGCCGTGGTTTTACAATGTGGAGGTGATTCTTTAAGTGGTGATAAATTAGGATGTTTTAACTTATCAATGTCTGGTCATGCCAATTGCGTGAACTTCATGAAGAAATTTAACGTGCCTTTAATGGTGCTTGGAGGTGGTGGATATACCATGAGAAATGTCGCTAGAACTTGGGCATTCGAGCTGGGACTTTTGAACAATGTTATTTTACCCTCTGAATTACCTTACAATGAATACTACGAATACTATGGTCCTGATTATAAATTAGATGTGAGACCTTCTAATATGTACAATGCCAATTCGCCTGAGTTTTTGAACAAGATCTTGACCAATATTATTGCTAACTTAGAAAACACAAAACATGCTCCTTCGGTTCAGATGAATGTGGTCCCCAACGATGCAGAAGACTTGGGAGATGTTGAAGAAGATACTCGGAGTGCCATCGATACTAAAGGTGGTTCACAGCAGGCTAGAGATGAAGCTACTGTACCTGAAAACGAATTTTATGACGATGAAGACAAGGATAAGGGTGAGAAGAACATCGTGGAGAATCTGAATGGTCTCACTGAGGAAGAGTTGAAAGAAATTGATAGTTTAAATAAGGAATTGTAGATTAGTGAATGTAGATTGATAATATGTACTGGAAGTAGAGAAGATGACGTAGAAGTATGAAAGAGTACAAGAATAAAACAATAAGTCAATATATGAGTACATGAATGCAAGATGAATAAAAATAGAGGTCGCATTTTTCATGAAACTCACCCCAAGTTTTCAAACGGTATGGGCCCGGCTGTACCGCCCCCAATGGCTTAGCCACCGATACATTAGCACCCCCAAGCTCACAGTATCACCATGTCACAATCTACCGGACAGAGTGCTCCCCAAATACGAGCAGTTCAATAAGTTGTATAAAGTCAAATGGGCCAGTCAGCCCCGCAATATCTACATCACCAAAAAGCCATGGAGCCCACCGGTTCGAGATGCTGTGGTGCAAATCATCGACTACATAACTCAGGCCCATTCTGGGGCCAATGTGATTGTTGGAGAAGACACGGCAGACGAGTTACGGCACGAAGAATTGAATAATGGTGTGAATTTTTCACAACCAACCAATTTGTATTCGGGAGATATCAAAGATATTCGCTTCAAAGCCGATGTTATCGTCACTGTGGGAGGAGATGGAACGATTCTTCGTGCTGTAAGCCAGTTTTCGAATTGTAATGTTCCTCCCATTTTAAGTTTTTCAATGGGGACCCTTGGGTTTTTGTTGCCTTACGACATTGGTCAGTTCAAACAGGAAATCGACCGGGTTTTCGCAAGAGATATCCAAGTACTTAAACGGAGTAGATTGGAGTGCCATCTTCCTTCACATTTACCGGCCACAGTGCATGCATTGAACGAAATAACTCTTCATAGAGGTAGTAATCCCAACTTAATCTCGCTTGATATTTTCATTGATAACGAGCTTTTGACCACAACTACAGCTGACGGGATCATAGTTTCGTCTCCTACTGGAAGTACAGCATATTCACTTTCAAGTGGAGGTTCAATTGTGCATCCCTCTCTTGGAGCCGTTCTTTTGACTCCAATTTGTCCACGACTGCTTTCGTTTCGGCCCTTGATTCTCCCACTGCAAAGTGCCATTAGCATTCGGCTCAACGAGAAAAGTAGAAACGCTTCTGTCAATTTAAGTATCGATGGGATAGAATTTAATGATTTAAAGAATGGTGAAGAGATTCAGATAATGAAACAGGTAGATGTTGATAATCACGTTTGGTGTGTTTCTGAGAGTGAGACCGAATGGACCAAGGATATCAATGAGCTTTTGGGATTTAATAAACTGTTTAAGGGAAAGGGAAGCTTAGTTAGGAATTAATATAGAGAATATTATGATGTCACGTGCACGGTGTGACTTTCTTACCAAAACTTTTGATTCAATTTACGATCGAGTGTCTGTAGCAGTTCTGGGAATACCGATTATATGAGATATGCTTACGGCTCAATCAACAAATCTGCTTGAGTTAGGTTACCTGCTAAGATAATCTGAACCGAGAGTAAAATACAAACATTTATCTACACATCAACAGCGGTTCAGCTATTAAGTTTGTGTCAATGTTGCACAGTGGCTCAATCAACTCAGGCGAATCTTATCGCCGAATTTTTAGTGGTGATGATTACCTTATTGAACTCTACTTCTATAATTCTTTCTCTTGTTTCATACTGTTTAGTATCTGTAATACCGAGTATATTGGTTTGTAGCAGTCATTGAGCCACTGGAGCTATTGGAAGAAATCAGATATAAAAAAAGCTAAAGATGAAATGTTGATATTATTATTCGTATCGACATTCGAATGTTGTCATTGGATAAAGAAACACATATAATGTTACAATTTAAGTTTTTAATATGTGTCTTAGTGAAATATTTTTGTATTTCTCATTTATTTTTTAGCGAGATGAACCTGAAACTGGAAAGGGGGGTGTGAGTATTTTTAAATAAATAAACCGGGTAGGGGGTGTAAAAATGACACGGGGTGAAAAAAAACCTAATTTTTTTTTTTTTTCTTCGGGTTTGCATTATGAGGGGGTGCAAAAAAACAAACGAGATAGATTCCCATCACAAGCAAATATGTTCCTCACTACACTCGAGCGGGAAAAATCGCCAAAGTAACCCCTTATTAAAATTTAATTGTATATAATACCCAGAACTTTCAAAAATTAAGCCATTCATATCTCTATATCAAAATATTCTCGTAGCTAAATTAGCCTATTGTGTTTTTTAATCAACGGCTTTGCTTGCTGGTGCGCACAAAGTTGTAATTTGGTTCAATGTAAATCTGACATTCGCACAAAAAACTTTCAACAACTAACAAGGGTTTAAAAATTGCACATTTGTGAAGATGAGTTTACCAGTACAAATGACTCTTGGCCATAGCCATGGTCATAACCATGGCCACTTATCAGCCAATGCTCAAGCTCCTGCTAAAAATGGAGCTGCCCAATCTCCTGCTCAACAACACGAATCCACTACTAGTCAAGCTGCTAGTGTTTTATCTGATACCACTAGTGCTACTTGGTTAGCAATTGGATCTTTAGCTGAGAGCCTTGGTGATCTCGAAAAAGCCCTTGCCTCTTATGATGCTGCTCTTAGACATTCTCCTAATAATCCTGAAGCTTTAATCAAGCTTGCAAACATTTATCGGTCTAAAGATGTGTTTTTTAAAGCTGCTGAATTGTACGAACAAGCCCTTAACTTCAGCCCCGAAAATGGTGAAACATGGGGTTTATTAGGTCACTGTTACCTTATGTTAGATGATTTACAAAGAGCTTATGCTGCTTATCAAAGAGCATTGTACTATCTTGAAAATCCAAACGTGCCAAAGTTATGGCACGGAATCGGGATCTTGTACGACCGGTACGGATCGTTGGAGTACGCCGAAGAAGCTTTTGTTAGGGTATTGGAATTGGATCCTAATTTTGATAAGCTGAATGAAATTTATTTCAGATTAGGAATCATTTATAAGCACCAAGGAAAGTTGCAAAATGCCCTCGAGTGCTTCCAGTACATTCTCAGTAACCCTCCACATCCATTGACACAACCAGATGTTTGGTTCCAGATCGGACTGGTTTTGGAACAGCAAAAAGACTGGAATGGTGCCAAAGATGCCTACGAAAGAGTCCTTCAAGTCAATCCACAACATGCCAAAGTGTTACAGCAGCTCGGGTGTCTCTACTCCCAGGCAGACTCGGCAGAAGACTCGGCCCAGCTGGAAGGATTCCAGCAAGATCTTGGAATTGCTCTCAAATACTTGACTCAGTCGCTTGAAATCGACCAAAGTGATGCCCATTCCTGGTACTATCTTGGCCGTGTCCACATGATCAGAGGCGACTTCAATGCGGCCTACGAAGCGTTCCAACAAGCCGTCAATAGAGACTCTCGTAATCCAACTTTCTGGTGCTCAATTGGGGTATTATACTACCAAATTAGTCAGTACAGAGATGCTTTGGATGCTTATACAAGGGCTATCAGATTAAACCCATACATCTCCGAAGTCTGGTACGATCTTGGTACTTTGTACGAAACATGTAATAATCAAATCAGTGATGCTCTCGATGCTTATCGCCAGGCCGAAAGATTGGACCCAGGAAACCCTCATATTAAGGCCCGTTTGGACCAATTGATCCAATATCAACAAGAGGGTAACACCCATCCTCCCCAACCACCTCCAGTCAGTCAACAGCCTAGATTACCACAAAGTGTCGTGTTGGAAAGCACTCAACCTCCTCAGGGCCACGATCAGCCTCCACCCGGCTACCAACAACTTGGCCAGCTCCAGAATGGTGCCCCTCCACCTCCACCACCGCAATTGGTCAATCCTCAGCAGGGCCAGTTCGCTAATGGTGGATTACCTCCCCCTCCTACGCAGCCTATTCCAGCAGTTAAAATAGGAACTCCTACCGCTGCTCCAGCCACCACCAGAACCCCCAAACACGACTTGGATGACAAAAAGGATAAGCTGAAAACAAAGAAGAAGAAATCATCCAATTCGTCGACACCGGTTCCGGCCAAATCTCAGCTCAAATCGCCTGAAAATTCCTTGAGCACTTTGATGAACGCTGCTACTGCCGCTGCTGATGCCCAGGACCCAGTGGTGCCTCCCGTAAAAACCTCCGTCCCGCCCGTACAAGCTCCCGCTGTTTCTGCCCCTGTAGCCGCTCCTATTCCTCCGGTCCAGGCGGCTCCGGTCCAGGCTCTGCCTGTGCCACCGGTTGCTATTCCACCCGTAGCACCGTTGGCCCCAGTAGCCGCTACAGCCGCCGCTCCAGAACCTGCTCAGGCCCCAGCAACCGCCGCTCCAGCTCCAGCAGCAGCTCCTGCCGAACCGGCTCAGGCTTCGCCAGCCCAGACCTCGCCAGCTCCAGAACAGGCTAGTACGTTACTGACTCCTGCTACCGAAACAGCTGCTGCAACGCCAGTCGCTCCAGCTACCGCTACTGTCGCCCCAGTAGCTGAAGAAGCACCAGAAGCCAAAGAAGCCGAAGCCGAAGTTGAACCAAAGAAAGAGGAAGAAAAACCAGAAAAAGCTGAATCAAAAGAGTCAGAAGAGCCAGCTAAAGAACTGGAAGAGCCAGAAAAGAAAGACGAAAACGACGACGATGAAGAGGAAGTGAAAAAAGAAGAACCGGTCGAACCTCCTATGAGAAAGATCGAAGAAGACGAAAATTATGACGACGAGTAATTAGGACTGTAATTATATATAATGTATATTATGGGTGACCCAATTAAAAGTAATTCATAAATATCTACGACGAAAACCAGCCAGGGATTGAAGCAGAAATTGAAGGAGATTCTACGCCTTCTATTTGCTTGTGAACCAAATTATTATCTCCTCTAGCAATTCGAAGATAAGCTTCTTGTTTATCAATAGGATTACCTTCTACGTCCAAAAACACATAAGTACCAGACCCATTGTGTTCTGCATACCTTCTGATGTTTTCGGGTGTTTTAAGAAACGCCGTGTTGTCAAACACTTTCCAGTTATTGTACTGCTGTTTCTTGACAAACCCAAGGTAAAGATTCCATATATCTTTAGAAAAAACTACCATCGTCATTGCGGCCAAATTGCACATCAACACCAAACTGTCTCGAGGAACGGGTTTGGAAACAAGTTTATCTGCCACATAGAAAATATACGATCCAAGTTTTGAAGACAAAAATGGCCACACAAAAGTTCCAAGTCCACGTAAAGCTACTGATTTTTGGTCAAATGAATCCGAATAATCGTCTTTAAGACACGCTTTGAGACGGTAATAAAACACTTTGAACTTCAGAACCAAAAAACGTTTGAGTAATGCTTTATCTCCCATAAGCATCTGGGCCAATTTCCATTTAGCTACAATAGCACCATACCATCCTGTTTTATACATGCTGGAAGTTTCAGAGATAGGAGGATTATAGTTGGCACCCAAGTCTTCTTGGGCAAGCACAAGTTCATTGAAGTCATTTTCTCCAAGACGGTTCGAAATCATCAGACTTCGAGAATCGTACACCAATTTGAAATGTACCGGGTTAATTGTAATTCTGTACAAAAGATCATAAACAATTCTCATGGGTGCTATCATAGAAATTAGATTACCCGGTTCCCAAATATCTACACCTTCTAGCACGTTTAAGTGCTGGTAAAATTTCATGGGGTTTCGAACAATGTGGGCAAAGTTATCAACAGCATTTTGGTACATCAAACGCAAGAGTTTATGGCCACCAAACGACGAAAAGTATCCACCTATCATAAGATCAGTAAGCCAATTACTGATACTAGCCTCTTTGTTTTTGAAGGTTCCAAACACACACAGAATGAATGAAGACTGTCTCATTCTGTACATTATAAACGGAAGCACAGGAATTCGAGAGAATTTTAATGGGTCAATTAACCCGTTAGAAAGAGCAGTTTCAAGTCTATCAATAGAATCACCCGGGGTTTTTGACTTCACCAACATTGAAGCAAGAGCAGATATCAGATTTGAAGATGGCTTTTTCGTGAGTAATCGTACAAGTAAAGGTTCAGGTATTATAGCATTCATGGCGTTCAAACCACATGAAGTTAGGGCAATATACCCCATTGAAACAACCCCTGTAGCAGCACCGGTGATTCCGAAAAGGAACCCTGAATAATGGAGCATTCTCGTAAGCACTAAGCTTGTATCATTAGCAACTGAAAGAACCAGACTTTCTTTAGCACTGAATAAAATCAGTTTCTGACACTGAGGGCAATGAACACTAACTTTTTTCACTTGTTTTGAGTTCGAAGCCCACGATTTGGAATCAGGAATTGATGATAACCAAGAGGTAGCTTCGGAAAGTGAAATCGTAACATTATAGACTCCAGGAAGTTCAGGGTCGTCATCTACAACCGGATCGTTTTCATCAATAACCACTTTTTTATCAGACGGGAGACTGTGAAACCAGTCAACCAAGCAAGTTTGGTGGGCACTGATGGAGCAAGTACAAGGTTTTAGAAGCTTTGAATCGGGCTCTATAGCTCCAGATAAGCAAAAGATACAGTTATCCATTGTGGAGAAATTGTGCGAATAGATTGAGATATCACAAGATGGATGCTTGGGTGATTGTTTGCAGGTGTTGATACTATTCAGAGTAGGATTAGAGAAGAGTGATGGGAGAAATTGTTTAGGGTGGTGAGAGTAGGGTTTGTTTTATCAGTTAATTGGTTGGGTAATTGGTGATTAACTGGTTAGTTGTGGTGAATAATTAAATGTTGCAAATCCGTGGCTAAAATGTAAAGTGTTGGGTCCAAAAATTGTTTTTGCCAAACTTTTCGGGATATTGTGTCCAGACTCCAGGAAGGAACATGGTCTTATTTTGGTTCCAAAATACGTATTTTCACGTATTTTATTTTGAAAGCAACACTAAGATCTTCAACACTAATTGAATAAAGTAAAACACTCTGAAAACACAGCTCTTCAAATTCTGTCACCAATACCAAAACACTCTATTATTACACTCAATTACTCTCAGATACATCGTTACTCAATTACTCTCAGATAAATCGTTACTCAATTCCTATATCAGATACTTCTATAAACTATCCTTCAACAGTTGGGCCATTTGAAGACCCACAGCATAGTGATACAATCTGGCATCTATCACACACCCTTCAGCCTTACAAACCTCTAACAAATCGGCCAACAAATTATCAAGCCCTACAACGAAAGTCTCAATAAACTCACCCTCCTCTAACTCAGGAACTGGGTTTTTATTCTCTTCCTTCTCTAAATCAACTTCTACAGTGGCCAATGCCATGTTAGCATTTGTCAAGCCCGGGTCACTGAAAAGCTCGACCGAGTCTATCAGCAGGCTTTTGAACACTCCATGGTATCCGGTTTCTTCAATTAATTCTCTCACAGCCGTGCTTTCAATCGACTCTTTTGGATCAATAAGTCCAGCTGGAAGCTCTATAACAACTTTTCCAGTAGGAGGACGAAATTGTTTTGTAAGCACAATTTTAGTAGGATTTGAAGCCAGCTTCAAAAGGGCAATCACCGATACTGCATCAGTGTTTGTGGTTTCGGTTCTAGTGGTTCTAATGGCCATTTCCCATACTCTGTTTGCTCCATTGGGATCCTTATAGTTTATTCTCCGTGTTTGGATCCATTTGCCCTGATCAAGCTTTTCAGTACTCGTCAATTCAGCCAAATATGGTGATGGTTTGCTCATATTGATGCTGCTAAAGTGAAAAAAATTCGCGAAGCTGGTCAAGTAGTATCTAAAGACGTTGGGGTTTTTGCAGTTGTTTAGCTTTAGCAAGTACATCAAGTAATTTCATTCACGTTGAATAAAGGAATAAACGGGTAAAGTTATACCAGTTCGCATTTTGTAAAATAATGACACAGCAGGACCAAGAACTCGAGCAAATAAAGGGTAAGATCCAAGACCATTTGGTGTCTCTGGGGAACTATGATAAAATTCATAAACTGTTGAGACTCAAACTTTATGAGTCAGGGTGGTATGATAAAGTCAGTCGAATGGCTTTAAGTGAATTACAAGAAGGTGACGGGACTTTTGAACAGCTTATGGCCAGTCTAAAGCCAAAGGCTGAAACTATGGTTCCTGATAGTGTACGAGAAGATACGGTTGGGAAAATACGGGAATACTTAGAGAGTGTAATCGAGTAGTTTAATATCATTTCACCCTGAAATTTATTTGTACATTATCACAATCACAAGCATTTCATTAACACAGTGGCTTATTTTTGCTGCAAATAGTTTATGTTGAAATAAAGTATCATCATATGATTAAACTTTAGCAACCATTAATCAATATAAAAATATACAATTTCACCCTTAAAACAACATGGACGAACCGTATTACGAAATATCACCTCCTAGTCCCAATAGTTCTGGACAATTAATCCTGTGGGCTTTGTGGGCAGCTTTTGCTTATTGCTTGGGAAACACTTTGGCAAGTATATTCCATGCTCGCAAGAGTATTGTAGAGCAGGCCGAGAGTAACAGAGATGGTAGAGCGGTGGGGAATTCTGCTGGGGTTTCAACATCAGCAGCTGCTGGGTCTTATAAGAATGTTATCAATGAGGTTAAAGTTGCGTACGAATATATTGTACTTTCGGTAGTTTTGCTTGCAGGAGCGGTTTATTCCCTGAATACGAATAAAACCGAGCTTTGGAATTCAGTAGTTAGATATTGGAATACAGCTAACGGCAGTTTGAGTGACTGGACTTTTGGGCACGAGCAGTATGTGTGGGGTGCTTTGGCAGTGGGATTTGTTGTATACAAGTTCAAGCTTAGATAGATACAATTATAGAGTCTGTAGAACATTTATAACATAGTACATCTATACTACTACCTGTAACTATTAATAAACTACTATATAAACTATTTGCACATAGATTTAACCTTCTTATACTATTATTAACTAACTTTATGAACTCATCACACATTATCATTTCTCATTGCTGCAAATCATCTGATATTGTTAAACTCAATTAAACCTTTAATCGAATAATACTACTTCACTACAATTCCAGCATCCAACCCCAATTCCTACAATTGCAACAATTGCAACAATTGCAACAATTCCAACAATTCCAAGAAATCCAACAATTGCAACAATTCTACCCAAATGCTACTCCCATACAGTAATTCACCACCAACTCTCCATTGGCCCCAAAACTCCGGTACAACTCCCCAACATTCTCGTCAGGATTAGGCAGAAAAGAACTAGATATATAAACCTGCACAGACAGAAGCCGGAGCTTATTGCACAAAAATTTCACCAAAACACTCACATTACTCGAACCACTCACCTTAAACACCCGGGGATTGATTGAAGCCGTAGACCCAATTGGCTTGAACCGTATGGTCACTTTTTCTTGCAGCACCAACAAACCAATTCTCACCTCTTTCTCGCTCAAAACTTCACCATCCAGTCCCCCAATTGCTATTCCTGAGTCATCTTCACTCATAGCTTAATAGGCATCGCCGCGCAATTTTATTCTACATTAACATGCTGGACGCCGAAAGTATTGGTGAGTCATCCACCACCACCATCGAAGAATTGACCGTAGAAACCATCATCACCAATATCAAGCTGTCCGCAACCGAATGCTTAGAATCGGGTGATTTTTTGTCCTACTCTACCATCATTGATGTCTATCTTACGGATTACTCCCGTTTTACCTTGCAAGAAAGAGAAGACGTGCTACAGGCCCTTGCTGAAGTCTTGGACGAAAATCCCGAACTCACGTACGAAATTGGATGGGATTTACCAGGAATTGTCATCAACTATATCGACCTGATTGTCGATTTTGAAGGTACTTTAAGAAACTCGCCATGCAGCAAGCAGGTGTTTAAAATCTTTAATACTTTGGTTCACTTGGGAAACCACAAAGAGTTACTTTTGAAAGGCTGTGAACTTCTCAGTGAGTTAAAGGGTTCTGAAAATACCGTAACTGAAGATCCTGAACTGAAAGAGCGAATATTCGACTTGAAATTTTACGTGTTGAACGAATTGGTTGTAAGTTCTTTGAGCCGTATTGAAACCGTTTATCCTTCAAGGTTTCTCTCCATGGTGATCACGGCTTTAATAAACTCAATCTACATTAATCTAGATACAATCAGTGATGCCCAATTTGTATTGAAGAGAATCTTTGGGTTCATCAGAAACTACGATGCGCTTCCTCTTCCAAAAGAGCACGGGTTTTCCGATAAAGAATTGAAGCAGATTGTCGATGACGAAAATTACTTGCAAAGGAAACTTTTGACAGGGTTTCTTACCAATGTAATTGCTCTTGTAGGTAAACAATGGACTCCGAATCATTCTGTCATTTACCTTTCGAGCTTAAAGCCTGCCTTGGATCTCTACATACCCAACTTGGCCGTCGTGGAAATGCTTTTTTCCTTGTGTTTGACTTTGGATATCGAGCTTGATCTGGTATTTAAAGACCTTATTGTTTCGAGTCACGAGCTATTCCACAAATTCGATACTTCCAAGAACGAAGATGAGTTACTCGGTGAAATTTTCGAGAATTTGGTGGTCGATTACCAGAAAAATCTTCACTACTCAATTCTCAGTTCGGACCTGAAACACATTGAAGATTCAAAACTAGGATGCTTGGTTTACTATGTTCGTAATGTGGTTTCTATGGGAATTTCAAGAGTAGAAGTAAAACGAGGATTCCCAGTTCAACTCACATTTAATGATGCATTGATCTTGACGCTAAGAATAATAGTTCCAATGATGGTAAGCCCTAAGTTCAGTAACAATACCTTAAAAGATACAGTGGTATTATGGGCATGGTATACAATTGAAAAACTGAACTCAGAAGGTAAAAACCTTACTTTGGATATCAGTACCATTCCTAAACCTTATTTGATCACCTACTTCCAGCTGTTGTTATATATTTGTACATCTTGTCCTGAAACAAAATACAAGGACTTGCGATTCACAACCCTCACGCTTTTGACTAAGGTTTTGACGCTTTCTCCCGAACAAATCAGCTATGATTTCATCATCGACTGTATTTCGAACTGTCCAATGATGAATGTCAGATCAGCTATTGTGGGTGTGCTAAAGGAATTATTGACAAAGGATAAAGTTGATCTTACCAACAAATTGAACGACTTGAATGTCTCGGATAAACCGGCTTTGCCAGCTAGAAACGTCCAGAAATCTAGCAAATACATAACCCTTACAGACCTGAGATTCAACCAAGTCTTAGACTGTTTGGACGAATCTGTAGATGCAAGTTTCCAGGAGTTCGAAGCCGAACAGGATTCGGAAACTGAAACTGAAACTGATGAAGTGGTACGTAAAACTTATAGGATAAACTCTCCGGCTATTGGTACACTTTCTGCATTTTTGAACTTGCTTGTTGTGCTAAAGAACTACGAAACTTTCAAGAAAAATCAGCAAAGAGTAGATGAACTTTTAGCTTCACTTTCGAGCAAGTTTGATGATTTAAAAGCCCAGTTTAAAGATTCGGTTACCGAATGTAATATCTTTGGTGTATTAAGTCTTACATTAGAGAGAATTAAATAGAGGTTTCAGTAATATACAACTTATGACGGATCTACCGTTTTTTTGTACCCTTTTTCACGTTTCTCTCTTCAATTAATGGGCCCCAGTAAACAAAAAATCCTTCTTTCGTCGAACTTATACTCTCTTCCCATTGCAATTCGTCATCATCAATGAAAGGATCTTCATAATCATATTTTCCAACTTTCCTGTTCATCTTTGCCTCGTGTCGTTTAACCAATTGTTCTTCGGTCAAATTTTCTTCTTTCTTTCTCTTATCAACTTCTGGCTCTTTCTCTTCTTCGTTATCGTCGTCGTCGTTATCATCATCATCCTCTATCATATCGTCCATGGCATCGATGGCCGATTTGGCTTCAGGATGAACAACAGACCACCCGTATTTTTCCTCGGCCAACTTGAGTACATTCACAACCACTTCTGCTTGTCCAGCCTTGGGGTTTTTGGGATCTAAAAGAGGAACGTTCAATGCTATTATGGGGAGCTGTTTAACTTCTTTTTTCTCGGGCTCAAGAATGTTCATTTCTCTGTTTTCGTTTACTTTCTTTTCAGCCTTTTCCTTATCAGATTTTTCCTTGTCAGACTTTTCCTTTTCAGCCTTTTCACTCTTTTCTTTTTCATTCTGATTCTCAGACTTTTCCTTTTCCCTTCCACTCTTTTCCTTTTCACTCTTTACCTTGGCCTTCACATCAAGGATTTCAGGAGGGGCAAGTTTTATCGGCTCCTTCTCCTTTTGCTCCTTCGGCTTTGCTGGGTCGGGAGTTTTCCTCTTTTTATTGCTCACCGGCTGCTTCTTATCGAGCTTTCTCTTTTCAGCAGCCTTTTTTGCTTCCTGCTTCTTTATAGGAGCTTTTCGAGGAGCAGGCGATTTGACCTCTTTGGGCTCGTCGACCAATGGCTTATCGTAGTTCATAATGGAACTAATAGACGTTTTGCTTGGCACTTCCACCTGGAAAGTAGTCTTGAACTTTGACACCTGATCGGTTAAATCAATGATATCTGCGTACTGTGGTACTGGCTGGGCCACTTTCTGGGCCGGGGTAGGCGAGGGCAGCCTGGTGGTGAACTTGGGAAGCGGAGAGGGCTGTAAATTTGGAATGGGAGAATCATCAAGCACAATCACTGAATTGCCAGTGCCCATTTTGATTTCGGTTTGGTATTGGGACACCAAACTTTTTATGTCAGGTTTGGCAGTCGAAAACGATGGTAATGCTTGTACGGCTGTTTCGGGGGCCACCTCGACTTTGTCACCCGATAGTAGGGACATTATGGATACGTTTTTGGACATGATGAAAAGTGCGGATTTATTAGTATATGATTTTGATGAAATTTACTCAGTGGTTTGGTATTTGAACTCTAGTAGAAATTACATTTAGTAATTGTATTTAGTAATTGTATTGGTAATTGAGTTTAATAATTGAACTTGATAATATATTTAATAATTGTATTTAGTTACTGTGTTTGGTAATTGAGTTAATTGACAATTGACTATTTGGTCTATTCTGTAATCAATTTTCGTTCACTCATTGTATTCTCTTCGATTAATTCGTATTCGTCGATTTATTTTATTTACCAAGTTGAATTCCTCTATTCAGTAACTGATTGAAAACCAATAATAATTCTTATTCAATTATTCTAATTGCTCCATTCAACTATGAATAATGCTATCTACTATCTACTATCTACTATCTACTATGCTCTGTCCAACTGGGTCTTGGTGCTGTAAAGTCCCAACTTGCTCAACGTCAAACTCGTGTCAGACCCGTAGCCCTCCAACGAATTCATCAGTAAATCCCCGTTCCAGTAGTCAGCGTAAACCTTGCACATAGGTAACCCTAAACCCAATTTGTACTCATGCGGTCTGGTAATTAATCCCTCTAATGTCGACAGCTTAGATTTGGTCAAACTCGATTGCGAGTTAATGTCACCAATAGTGGTCTGATTAAGCATCTCTTCATCAATTACCGATGATCCTGCTGCTGTGACTTTTAAATTTGAATATAGTTGCAAACCGGGGATTCTGTGGAAATTTGCAAGAGATTTCCTTGCAAACTCAGGGTTCTTTCCAAAAGACCAGATATTCGATAAGTTCTTGTGGCTCATTCCACCACCTTCATCACTGAACCTGAATATGATGTTGGAAGGAGTATTTACAATCGTTATTCTAACAGGTGGTAATTTTTTGGACGTCATATTCCCGTGTCTTTTAATGGTAGCTTCGTAACTGTTTCTCAAAATCTCTCCAAACAAATAATGAAGATGTGGCTTCATAAATGGGAATGCAACATGCACATCTCCGTCAATTACCAAATCAGGCATATTTTCTTTATTGCTATGGATCGAGAGCATCGAATCTTTTACTAAATCAGATACAACATTTAAGTGCTCAACTGCTTCACACTTATCGAACATTTCTCCAATATAGTCTGGAGGTTTGACGTTTTGAGGTTTTGACATGTAATTTTCAGTCAAAGAAAGGTGCTCTTCCACAATGACTCTTCTACTGATTCTGGATCTTATCATTGAACTCATAAATTCATCAAGTTGTTTCTGAGGGAACTTCTCAAGAATAGACACTTCAAGAGCTCCCATCATCAAATGGGAAAGGTTAAATACATGGTCATCTAAAAGCACACTCAACTGTTTACAGAATTTTTCGTTTTCTTGAAGACTGGTGATCTTGGGCATTTTTCTGAAGGCATCAAACAGGTGATAATAACTTTCGTATATCTGTAGAAAGTGGAAATTGTTCACTATACCAAAAGGGAGTTTTTGCAAGTCTCTGATTCTGATAGCTAATCTGATAGGCAACTCTAATCTTACAAAGTTGGCACTATGTAGAATTTTTTCCTTGTTTAACTTCTTACCGTATCCAGCCAATTGTCTTAACGAAACTGGATGTGGTTGTTTTCTGGAGAATTCCATTAGTATTTCATTTTGATAGTAATGTTGCGGATTTAGTATACTTGAGTAGCTTGGATATGGGCCTAAGTTGTTCAAATGTTCTGCGATTTCTTTCCTGTTAACGACAGAGAGAAAGTCTCCGTCTATGTACGAGAAGGGAGTAATGGAGGACTCAGGGGTATATTTCGGCACCGCTTTGGGCACTTGAGAGTATAATCTGGAGAAGTGCTTCATTGAAAAATTTGGAAAAAGTGAGAACTGCGATAACTGAATATGGTGGGGTACGAGTAGTTTAGTGGTTTAAATGGGGCTTTGGCTAGTTGCTTTAAAGACATATAATTTGTACTATTCTATGGCATTGTTAATTGTAAACTACGAATTTGTAAAATATCTTATAATACTTTATAAATTTGCAATTATAGAAAATTGCGGTCACAAGAGTTATAAATGAGATCTGAGATTGAACTAAGATACACCATTGATGTACATAAAATTTATATTCCAGCCCATAATAGATTAAAACAAGATTAGTAGTGATAATCAGAGAAATTGCTACTAACGATCAAAAATAAGCTTTCTTCACCCCTTGATCCTGAGAAAGATTTACAGTTCAAAATCTCAAAAATTAAGTTCTAACGAAACTAGCTACACCACCACATTCACACCATCCATACCTATAACACCCACCCCTACTTTACCCCAATAACTGTCGCCCACCATACCTAATCACAGTCACATTCCGTGCATTCTCGATTCCCCAAATCACATTCTTTCGCAGCCGCGCCTGTACATAACACAACCAGCCATCTATTGATCTGATCACAAATTTCACAAATATTCCATCTATAACTCAGCATGAACGTCACAGAGAGAGGATACTACACCAACACTTACCTTGACACCGTCAACCGAAAACCAGGTCGTCGCAGTGGCCATGATAGAAATAGACGAGCCCGTGACGAAAGGAGTTTAATTAATAAACTGTCTCAGGGAACTTTTTTCACCCAAACTCCCAATTCACCTCAAGATTCAAAATTTACCCAAATAAACTCTCCCCAAACAACAGCAACCAAAGACTTTGAAGCTCCCGATGCCATGCCCGTTTCTCCCGAAGCTTACGGATCTCCCAATACCAATATCGATACGATAGACACCGAAAATGTTTCCTTTGATCCAGACGATTTACACGAAGAAATTACACCTGCTCAGCTCAATGTGTTGCAAAAAAGTCAACGTCCTTCTCCGAGAAAAAGAAGATCAAGAAGAGAAAGAGACTATGCTAGTACTTATGATAGTAGGTACCAAGATAGATACGATGATAGTATGTACGATAGCAGGTACCAGGATAGTTTTTACGACGACAGCAGATACGAAGACAGTCGTTATGACGACTCGATGTACGATGATTATTATCACCAAGATCACCGTGTTCGGGTACCGAATCATCACCGGAAACATACTCGTCCGAAACCACAGCCCCCTAAAAAGCAGGGAGACGATTACTACATCAAGCAGAAAAAACGGTACGACGAAGCTGAATTCTACAAGCCCAAGAACTATACCCACAAGACTTTCCGGGAAGTTTTTAACGACAACGACGAAGAACTGGGGAAATATAACCCGATTGAAATTGTCTTTGACGATCCGGAAAAGCTAAGAGAACAAGAACAAAATCAGAAAGTGAAGAGGGCATTAAAGAACATCCAAGTCAAGCTTGGAAAAGATGACTATGCCAACTACGACTACTATAATGAGAAAAACAAGAAACTGGATGCTTCCAATGACGTTTTTGTACATGCAGACGAGAGTGACGATTCGGACTATGATGAAGTAAAAGTCCCAGATCCCGAGGAAAAGAAAGCCAAGAAGAAGCCCAACTTTAAGAAGCTCTGGAAGAAGAAAACCAAGCAGATCAAGAAAGAATTGGGTAGAGATTACTTTAATAGTATGGAAAAGTACTGGGTGATGGAAGAAGAGAAAAAACGTCAGAAAGAGCTTGAAAAGCAAATTGTTGAGGAAGAGCCTGAACATGAACTGGAAGATGATGTTTCGTTAATTGAAGAGCCTGAAATGGAACATTCTCCCAAAAGTAAATCTGCTGAAAAGACTCCAGAAGGCTTTTATGCTGGGCCTAATCCTAACTTCCATCCTGCTTGGAATTATATTTTATCGTGGCTCACATATGAGCAACCCAAAGTTGAAACTCCGACTGAAGAAATTGAATCTGCTCACTCTAAGATAGAAGAGATTGTTCCTGAAGAGTCTATAAAGTCAGCCAAATCGAAACAGTCAACCAAGCAATCAACCAAAGTTTCTGTAAAGCCACCCAAGAAAAAGAATGCAGCACAGAGAATTAAAGTCACAAGAGATCAGTTAAAGAACTTCAACAGAAATATGATCAAACTTAAAAATATGTGGAATTTACCGGCATCAACTTTATTTACTAACCAGCAAGCCATAACTGCAGCCGCAGCTGCTTCTGGACCAGGAGCTAGTGTTCGTAGTAAAGGTATGGATTTAGCTACGATTAACGAATCACTTCCGAATTCTTCAGGATTTGATCTCCCGTTTGACGAAAATTCCCAGGAGTTCATCATTGAACTTGATGAAGATGACCAGAGCATGGTTGAAGAGTTATTCTACAACCCACAAACAGGACAACTTGAAAGAGAACCACCCACCTCGTACTCGTCAATGGATTATGATAAAAGAAGCACAATCACCAAAAGTACTGGCACAAGAGTTAGTAAGGGTCCTAATACGATGTTTATCGATACTACAAAAGGAGCTCTGGCCATTATTTCAAATATTAACCAGCTCATTAAAAGTATAAAGATCATGAAGATTGTTTTTGCACCCATCGATGTAATTGCCGAGTCATTTCCCCATTTACAAACAGTGGTTATAATGATTGAACTTTTGATATTCATGTGGATGCTCTACGAGTTGAGTCTCTTAATTGACGCCTTGTGCATGATGGTAAAGGCCGTTTGTGCTCCAATGATTGCAATGGGAAGATTTATGAATAGAATTATGTAGTTGAAAAATGCGAAGATATTTTTTAATGTTAAGATCGAGTAGAGTAATTACCAGAAACGCAGGGCTTTTGAAGCGGTTCAATTCAAGCCATGCAAAAAATCAAAGTGTGAACAATGGAAACTCAAACAATGAAAATTTGACTCCCGAAGAACAGCAACGTAGAAAGGAAGAGGCTGCTAAGCTCGCAATGCAGTCGTTAAAAGATATAGGAACAATGTTTTCGAACCTGTCTGGTGATAAAGATACAGAACCAATAGATACCCAGCCAATCTACGAAGACCCAACCAAATTCGGTACTCTTAGTCTTTTACATCAGGGTCAGGTTTTGCAAGAGCTCCAGAAAAAATTCGATTCTAAATGGATAAAATTGACTGAACAAGATAAAAAACTCGGATATTATATTGCATACGGTAATTGGGGAGCAAGGGAAAAATTTGATAACTGGAACACTCATGAAAAGCCTTTTGATTTACCATTTGAGACTCGTGTTCAAAAATCGAATCCAACCCCCACAGATTTAATAAAAAAACTTCCTCCAGTTTATCTTGCAGAAACACCCATCAGAAAGCCTCAATTTGACACCAAAAAAATGGATCCTGTGACGAAAGTGTTTATTTACTTGACCCTTTTCATCAGTGTTGCAGCCTTGTACAGAGACAAAAAAATTGGTGAAGATGGCAAGCCTGAAGAGGTTGTAGTAAGAGATTTGTATGAGGAGAACCGGCAAAAGAAGATTTTAGAGGAGCAGAAAGCGTTGGAGCAGAAAGCTTTGGAACAAAAGAGCAAGAAGTGGTACTATCTCTGGTTGAGATAGTTCATTTTGATGTATATAGTTTAGAATCAAATAAAATAAAATATTCATTAATAGGCCACACTGAGTGCCTTGATAATCATCTACAGGAACGTAACATAATATACATAGGAGTCTATACAAGTTCATCTATTCATCCCCGATCTTAATCGATCAATATTCATCGAACACTCTTTGATCACTCTTTGATCACTCTTCTTCCTCTTCGTCGTCGTCGTCGTCGTTCCAACTATTTTCAACCGATTCACGAACCCTCTTGATGTACTGGGAACGATGCTCTTTGTACAAGTTGGCAGCCTCTGCGTTGGCCGGAGAGCTGATGTTTGGGTCGTTCAATAACGACTGAATAGAAGTTAAAATACTTGATACATCGTAGGTAGGAGACCATCTGTTTTGCAAAATATCCAAACATAATTCACCAGAAGCATAAACATTTGGATGGAACATTTCACTTATAAATTTAACACTTGGAGGTTTATTTGGGTATTGTTCACCAAATTGCATGACCAATTTAAAGGTTCCATCTTCAAAAGGAGTATCAGCTGGGCCTATAATAACCGCATTCCAAGTCATTACATTATCTGGTAAAGGAGATGCTGATACACCACTTGGAGCATCTTGTTGTATACGCTTAGAAGTTAGTATACTTTTAAAGTTGATTTACGTACCTTAAAATCACGCATAAGTCTTCTCTTAGCTGGTGTAGACATTACTGATAAAGATTATAAATGCGATTTATCGCCACTGCGAAAGGAATACTACAGAAAGTAACAATAATGTGATTTAACGAACAAAACAATTTAGGTATCAAGATCTATTTAAGCCTTTTGATAAATTTGGTTGACCAATTTGTCGAGGTCTTCAATGATTGGATCAGCAGATTCGGTAAATTTGTTTAAAAATTTATCGAAAACTCCTTCTAACTTATCAGCTAATTTAGCTTCTCCAGCAGATTTACTAACTGATTTAACATTTTTAGCACCCCAAAAATCAGTCAAATTGTGGCCAGCACCGTTGAAAGCTAAAATGTTTGGAGTATCTTCTGGAACGTCGGCCAAAAGATCTTTAGATCCGTAAGCAATTAAATTCTTCTTTAATTGTTCTGGAGTAACGGCATCTACGGCACTGAAATATTCACTATCAACAGAAGGTTGTAATGAAACAAAGTAAGATAACAATCCTGCGATATGTGGAGAAGCCATCGAAGTACCAGATAAAGTAGCAGTAGCTGAATCAGATCCAATATAAGTAGATAAGATATTTAAACCTGGAGCGAAAATATCAACACATTTACCATAGTTAGAGAAGTATGCTCTGGTATCAGAAATGGTGGAAGCACCAACGGTGATGGCATTTTCTGCAGAAGCTGGTGATGTGTTACAAGCATCTTGATTTTCATTACCAGCAGCAACGGCAAAGTGAAGACCAGCTTTAACAGCGGCATTAACTGCCAAATCTAATGCAGGAGATTTACCACCACCTAAAGACATATTAGCAGTTGAACCTCTAAAACCTTTTTTACCTTCTTTAACTTCAGATTGATGAGATTTAGCAGCAAATTCAACACCTTTAACAACATCAGACATTGAACCTGAACCATTAGATCTTAAGACTTTAACACCAACAATGTTGGCCTTTTTAGCTACCCCATAAGATTTGGATCCGATAGTACCAGCACAATGAGTACCATGACCATTGCCGTCGACATCTTCATCACCAGATGGGATAGTAGAACCCCATTTAGCTCTACCTTCAAAATCTTTATGTTCAACATTAACACCCGTATCAATGACATAAGCAGTAACACCTTCACCACCTTCGGTATCGTATAAGTATTGATTAAAAGAGTTTAAACTTAAAGGTTCTCTGTGAGAAACTCTGGCCAATCCCCAAGGGGCACCCTTTTGAGTATCAAATTCACTAGCATGAACAACACTATCTTTTTCAACAAATTTAACAGCTGGGTGTCTTCTAATTAAATCGATGGTTTCATCTAAAAAGTAACCTGCGTATCCATGTAACAAATCACCAATCTTAAATGAGTCAACAATTCCGCCTTCGGATTGAACTGATTGAGCAGTAGCAGCAAAGAAAGTATCTTGTTGAGCTGGGGCGATGTTAGCCAATGAGTTGACGTGTTGCAAACCAACCCATTCCTTGTGGAATCCAGCCACGTCTTCAGCAGTTCCATCATTGAAAACCACAATGTACTTGTGGGGGATGATATTACTTTCTTGAGAAACAGCGTGAATTGGAGCGGCATCAGCCAAAGATTTCAATTCGATTTGAAGCTTAGCAAGAGAGTCTTGAACAGCAGACAGTAAAGCAGATTTAGCATTTTCTAAAGTATTTTTAGTAGTTTCTTTAGCTAAAGCCACAGCATCTTTAGCACCAGACACAGCGTCTTTGGTGGCGTCTTCAAAGACATCAATGACTTCATGAGCCTTTGGAATGACAAGACCTTGGACACCCATGGCGGCCAAGATTGAGAAAGCAACGGAGGTTTGTAATTTCATGTTAATAACTAAAAGAACAAGTTAGTTATTTTTGTAAAAAGGAGAAGTGGCGATAAGATAAATGTGTGAGCATAAATACCTGCATGTACCCCAACCAGCATCTTCCGCCCATTTACCAATTTCGCACTCGGTAATAGGAAGTGTTTTGGTATTTGGATGATGGTTTGTGGGTTGTCGGGGGGCTGAGATTCGGGTATCTGATTAAGGAGGATAATATATATATCGTGTTCTTTTTTTGGGGGATTTTCGGTTGATTTTACCCTTTTTGTTATGGATGTGGTGGCATATGATTTGTGATGTCATGGAGATAAGGTCACGTGAGAATAGTGGTTATAGTTAATGGTAAATGGTACTACAGTTGTCGTAGACTAGTCGTATAGTAGTTGTACATTACTAGAGTATCGTATATCGGATCATCTGCCCGGTTATGTATCTATATGCATTGATCTAATGCAAGTGCTGAATCACAATGGGTTAATGCATGACAGCTCATGCCAGATCATGACAGCTCACCCTTTAATTGTGTTCCTGTAGCCAGTGTTTCAACTCATCTTCGCCAGGAACAATCTCGGCCAAACCCTTGAGAACACTTTCTTTGGGGTACTCATTTCTGAACTTTTCGTATAACAAATACTTAGCATTCATAGACTCGTTCACGCAGAGAAAGAGCTGGTTGTCCCCTTCCAATTGATCTTTATTTATAGGCAATTGAGGGGTTTTAACATGTCTTAAAAGCTGAGATACTCTCTGCATAATCTCCTTGAATGGAAGAGACGTGTTGCGTTTGCACTCAGAATTCACACAATTCTTAGCTTCACATCCTTTATTGAGCTGCAAAACATACCTTCGTTCAAGTCTCGATTGGAGCTTCCGGTTCGTGGGATCCGCCTCAGGGCTGTATAATACCCCGTAGCACAGGTCGCAAAGACCCATTATATTCAATTGTGAAGAGCCAGCAACACACTTTTCGTTACTGCATTTCTGAAACTTTAGTTTGAAATCCTGGATCTTGGCATGGTTATCTAGTTTATGAACCTTCATGTGTTTTCTATGATCTTTCCGCTTGATAGGACGTTCACATTTGGGACAGACATCCGTTTTGTTCCCACAATTGTTCTCATGATTGGTAAGATTCTCAAAGTTATCGATGTAGGTAGCTTTACCCTGCTCGATAATAAGATGGCAGAACTTGCATTCGTGAAGTTTATTGGGGCAAGTGGTGGCCTGGTGGTTTTGTACAAGGTCTATAAATGTATCGTAAAAAGCAGGGTCATTGCAGTTCGAACAGGTGAACTTTTGATGAAACAATTTCTCGTGCTTCATACGAACAAGACTGCTGTCTGAGTAAACTTCACACTGATCACAATGCCAGTGGGACGGAGGAATTGTCTTGAGAAATACAGCTCCACATCTTTCACATATAACGTTATTCTTCTTGCAAAAAGCCTCGTGTCTTTGAATCAGGTCTGAAGAGACCTGTTTCTTGCAATGAGAACATTTGGGGCATTCTACTGGTATTTCTTCATCCTCTTGGTGAATTTCTTTATCTTCTTCTTGCTCAACTTCATCTCCTTCAGAAACCTCAATCTCTACGTCCTCAGTGAGTTCCCACGCAAACGGTACTATATATAGCCATTTCTTTAAATCCTCATCTTCTATGCCTTCTTTTATATCGTGCTTGCAAGAGTCGATAAACGGTAAAAGGTGACTGTATTTGATGCTGACACTCTTTACAGGTACTGATTCAGAAATGAAATCCTGGTCTAAAGTTGAGTAGCTGAAATTCTCTAAGTTCACCAACATATCGTGGCCCACTACAAGATCTATATTTGCAAGCCCCGAGCTTGCATCTTTTGATGTGAGTCTAATCAGTAAATTCCTGCTGACATTAAGAATGTTTAGCTTCAAAACAGCTATCTTCGTGCCGGGATTGTTGAACGGGAGCACCTGTAAGGATTTAAGACCCAATTTTATTTCCTCTGAAGTATCGATATTGAATCTTAGTTGCTGGTTTGCCATTATATCATTAAGAGGAACAACATCTAAAATCAAGTCTGTGTCTATTATTGATGCTGTGGGATGGCTGAGATCTTCTACGACCAATTCGTGGCCATTAACAATGATTTTATCACCTATTGAAAGAACCGTATACGATTCAGTTAGTCTTGATTCTAAGTAGTATTTCCAGTTGTGAATGTTGGGGTAAAACTGTAGCGGCTTGAGCTTTAAGTATGTGCCTTTAGGGATATCTTTACCAATTCTGATAGTTACCGGATCACCTACTTTAGCATTAAGCCTCTTATTGATGAGATCAGAAACCTGAATTGTTCCGTCATCTGCAGTGAATTGTTTCACTCCAATGAAAGTCGTAGACGAGTTTGCCGTCACCGAAAATAGAAGTGGATGTGGAAGTTCTTCTCCAAATATTTTGATCACGTCTTCCAAGACATGCTGAGGAAGAATAGCTTTATCTGAGTCAGAAGATTCAGATGGCGAAATCGTGAGATCGAACAGCATGTGGCAATGAATGTGTACGTTTTGAGTTTGACGTGATTATTGGTTTTATTGGTAGTTTTTTTCTTTGGTTTAGAATTGCCACGGTCAGATGGTGGCAATAAGTGTTGATTCTGCACAATATGATAGCTGCGAAATCCGATGAGGGTTTTTTGAGATCTTGATGAATAGTACTTCCATGTCAGTACAAGTGCATCTTTATGTCATAGAGTGCAGAAGGGATTATTGATAATGTCTTTGATTGAGTATTAGAAAGTACATATGAAATGTGGCTGAAATACAGCAGTAATACCCCTTCCATGCACTAAGTTAGAATACTCGCAGTTGTGAATTTCACACTCCAACAATTAAAAAAATACTCACCTATTCCCAATCTGAACCTGAGAAAGCCAAGCACACGATTCTAATTTCATCGGTTCTAATTTTATCGATTTTAATTTTATCGATCCTTATCTTATCTTGCTGCAATCGGTTAGTTACTCTTTTACTTGTAAAATAAATTATAAAAACCTAAATTATAAACTAAATCACAACGCTACATTCAAGAAAATCAATTCAAAAATTCACCTCAAGAACCTGAACCATTCCTGCCACTATTTTAGTACATCTCAACTAATTTCTATTCTATACCACGTTCATGCATTGCCTCGAACCCGCATTTATGTTCAGGTTACAAGCCATGATAAAAAATACTGAATTATTTTTGTCCACACACAACCACCTTTGTTAAAAGATTCACTCCGGCACAGACCCTTTGAAATATACAATACCAAGGATTATATCGCGCACCATTAATTAGCCTAATTATTGGAATTGAAACAATTTTATCTTGATGTTGTCCCATAAGTTACGGCAGCTTACACGATCAGTGAAGCTGCTATTTGTGTTATCCGCTATCGCACTTACGTTAATTTTAAATATCTTATTCTATAATTCAGGTGATGAAGTAAATCTCCCATCAGTTTCTTCCCGAATTAAAACTCAAGATGATTTTGAAGCTGAATCTTATGAAAAACTACTTGATATAAATATTGAATCTAACTTTCAAAGGGAAATCTTGAAAAAAGCCATTAGCCAGATCAGAAGAGAAAATGAAGATAGAATCATTAAACAAATGGAGAAAGATTTGAGACTGAATAACGAAGAGAGATTGATAAAGCTTTTCCTGGAGAAAATAAGAATTGAGTTCACGAGAAAGTCCTACAAGCAAGATGAGGTTCTGGGGGCCTTAATGCATCTGTTGAAGGGGAATTTCATTAGAAATAATCAAGCAGTTCTTACATCTTTCATTACATCTGATTTACTTGCAGGGATAAAAAAGGACCCTGAACTTAAGAATTTGGCTACTCTGGATGAAACCCTCCAGAAACTTGTGCACTTGCTTACATCAAAGCTTGAACAAGAAATTGATAGAAAAAGATTTTTCAAACATATATTTGAAGCTATTATCAAGAAAAATAATCCCAATGTAAAACTCATCCAAGAAAATTTAGGACAGCCAATTGGCTCAATTCCGTTTTCGCAGCCATTCCCAAAGTTCTTATCTCGTAAAGCATTAACTGAGAATAGAGTCAGTTTACTGGACTCGCAATTCCAGTCGCTTCAGGATACACACGACGAGGTGGTCCGGCTTTTAAATCATCTTAATGTTCCACCATCTAGTTTGTTTGTGGGTGATGGGATAGTTATAAATGCGGGAAAGGAAATGATAGGTGCTGCGTTAGTATCGATTGTACAAATCAGAGAAACTGGGTCTAGATTACCGATAGAGCTTGTGTTGAACACAGAAACTGACTCTTATATCTGTGACACTTTGCTTCCTAAATTAAATGCTAAATGTGTATATATCGATGAAGAAGTATCTTTTTTGCTGCCTGAAGAACTTAGAAATCTTGGAAAATTCCAAGCAAAGGTATTGGGGATTATTATTTCATCGTTCGATAACGTTATATGTTTGGATGCTGACAATCTTCCAATTAAGTCAGTGGACAATCTTTTATACGCCCAAGACTTTTTATCAACTGGCTTCTTATTATGGCCAGATACTTGGGCTAAAACTACATCTCCTCTCTACTATGATATTGCCAGATTTGATATTGGAGAACCCACCAAAAGAGAAGGGCTTGAAAATACTGGGAACTATTTCACGTATATATCCTCCAACAAAGATAGTGATATTGCGTTCCATGATTTTGAAGGGGTACCTAGTGGAAGAACTGCCGAAACCGGCCAGATGGTTGTTAGCAAAACGAAGCACATCAAGTCACTTCTATTATCATTGTATTATAATTATTATGGACCCAATTGCTACTACCAATTGTTTACACAAGGTGGTGCTGGGGATGGTGATAAAGATACTTTTGTTCCAGCTCTTCACGTTTTTAAAGAACCGTATCACTTGGTTGAAAAAACACCTGCTCTTTTGGGTTATGGATCAGGACCTAACATGGACGGGAAGTTTGTAGATACCACATTTGTGCAGTATTATCCTACATCTGCCAAATACCACACATCTGAGTTCCGAAAATTCGTTAAGCAAAAGGGTCTTGATTCCAGACTCTGGCCATATCAGGAGAACCAGTTCACCAAGAACTTATACAACGAGTTTATTACTGATCATGAAAAGAAAATAAAGGATTATAAGGAAATGAAAGACTCGAGCATTGACTTGGACCCTTAATTTCTTCACATTCACAAGCCCAAAATCAATCCATTTACAAACTATAAGAACACATTAGGTATTTTTGATAGAAGAAACCTCGGTAAAAAAGTCGAACTCGATCCTATTTTAGGCGATACTACCGACTGGGAATTGAAATTCCACACCATCTCTCAATGGGTTGCATGTACAGGATTGAAAGGGTCTCAAAATTTTCAGACATTGGGAGTCAACCAGAAGGAAGTTTGTGAAGCAGTATCGAGATATGTAGAGTATTTGCTGAGTACTACGCATTATCCGAAATTGAATGGGTTAAAAGTGGATAAATTGATCAAAGAAGCAGAGAAGAAACTAGAGGAAGAAAAGGTTTTGGAGAAGCAATTGCAACAAAGTCAAAAAACAGAAAAAAAAGAACCAAATAAAAAGAACACTCAAGGAAAAGGTCAAAATCAGAACAAAGTCGGTGAAAAGCCCGCAGCAACAAAACCTAAACAGAAGCCAGTATAATTAAATCACATACCAATTAACAATCAAGATTTCAAGACGCGCTTTTAGCACCTTGTTACAGACTAAGACTATATAGATAGATGGCGATGGTAGCTCAGTACAGTAATAGACAACAGTCAATTATTTAACTGCCAATCCCCCACTCATGAATAGAAATATACTACACACACTATGGGCGTTCTTCAAGCTGGGTTTATGGCTTATCAATCTGCAGCTCGCTTAGTAAACGCGATGGCTGAAAAATTTGAGAAAATATTAACCTCTGTACAAATGACAAGGATTGAAAGCTTCTTTAAAAGAGTTGAATCCTTTGAGGTTGACTTTGCTCCGGTGGGAATCACCAAGTGGAGATCTTCCAGAACTGGTTTGCAAATTTGTTATATCAATCAGCCATCCCCCATCGTTCAAGGTTATTTTGCAGTTGCAACTGAGATTCCTGACGATTCAGGCTGTCCTCATACTTTAGAGCATTTAGTATTCATGGGTTCTAAAAAATACCCGTATAAGGGATTCTTGGATACCTTGGGGAACAGGTTTTTCTCTTCCACCAATGCCTGGACTGGTGTGGACCAAACTGTGTATAATATTACCACTGCTGGCTGGGAAGGTTTCAGAACTTTATTACCTATATACCTCGAGCATATTCTCAGTCCTACTTTAACAGACGAAGCTTGCATGACTGAAGTGTATCATGTCGATGGGAACGGTGACGAAAAAGGTGTTGTTTTCTGTGAAATGCAGGGCTATGAAACACAGCCATTTTTCCAGATGTTCTTGAAAATGCAGAGAACTTTGTATGCCAAAAACTCAGGCTATTCTTCTGAAACTGGTGGTTTGATGAGTGAACTCAGACATTTGACGAATGAGGAAATCAGAGCTTTTCACGCAAGTTTATACCGTCCTGATAATTTATCTGTGATTATCACTGGTTCAATTAACGAGGAAGAAATGTTGGAAACCATGGCAGAATTCGATGCCGAGTTGCCTCCGTTACCTGAAAAGCCTAACAAAAGACCTTTTGTGGATTCTGTTCACGATGGCCCTTTATCTGAAACTATTGTTGAAGAGATTGAATTTCCTGAAAAAGATGAGTCTATGGGTGAAGTGTTGATCGGATGGATTGGTCCTAAGTATGATGACAGCTTGAACTATGAAGCATTGGAGATGTTAGGATACTATTTCACAGAAAACCCTAATAGTTTATTCAATAAAAACTTAGTGGAAATAGAAAACCCTTTGGCTACTGAAGTGTACCACTCCTACGACAATTACTGGACTACTGGAATTAATTACTCTTTTGGTGGAGTTCCAACTGCAAGATTGAATGAGCTTGATCAAAAAGTTAAGGATTTGATCTTGAATCAAACAAAACCTGAAAACTTCAACCTTGAGTTTATGAGACAGATCATTAAACAGCAAAGACTCAGTTTAATTTTTGAATGTGAAAAGAAACCAAACCATTTCCAAAACTGTGCTGTCATTGATTTCTTATACAGTCCTGTAGGAAGTAAAAATTTGGAGAGCTGGGCAAATTGTACCAAAGAATATGATATTTTGCTTACTTGGGAACCTGAACAGTGGTGTGCAATTGTGCAGAAATACCTTGTAGATAATAAATCTGCTACAATTTTGGGGAAACCATCTGCTAAGTTAAATAAGAAACTCAAGCTGGATAACAAGAAGTACAAGCAGGAAACTTTGGATAAATACGGAGAAGATGGGTTGAAGAAACTTGGTGAAAAATTAGAAGAGGCCAAAACAAGAAATGACCAGGTTATTCCCGATGATTTGTTGACTCAATTTGGTAAACCAGACCCTTCTAAGATTCTGTTTATCGAGACCAGCTCTTACAAGCAAGGCATTAACGATTTGACTGTTGGCTACAATTCTCAGGGCCCTTTTAAAAAGATCATTCAAAACGACTCGTTTGAGGACAACCCACTTTTCTTCCATTTTGAAGATTTCAAGTCTCAGTTTGTTACGATTCACGTGGTGATGTCTACAGAAAATGTGAATAAAGAATACTTGAGATACTTATCAGTCTTGGAAGAGATTTTCAATATGGCCATTAAAGCACCTGATGGAACATACACTCCATACGATAAAGTCATTGATGCTTTAAATGATGACTTAATAGAGTTTGAATTAGACAACGGATTTGACGGTCAGTTCTTAGAGTTTATTCACATCAAAGTAAAAGCAGAAACGGGTAAGTATAAACAGGCAATTAACTGGATACAAAAGGTTATGACCATGAATGTAATTGAAAAGGAAAGAATCAAAATCATTGTCGAAAAAATCATTAATAACCTTCCGGATAAAAAGAGAAGCGGAGAGCTCATGATGTTTTCTAAACAGTTCCGTACTCTTTTCACTGAAAATTCGATAAGAAAAGCCCAGGATTCGATCTACAATGAAGAATTCTTCAAGCAGGTTCTTGAGGATATCAACAATGATAACTTTGACCACATTAAGAATGATTTGAATAGTTTCAAAAGCCAGTTATTCACCCTTGATAATTTTAAAGTTTTTATCAATGGAGGATGCAGTAAACTTGAAAACCCTGTTTCTTCTTGGAAAGGCTTTGTCAAATCTTTTGAACCAGTTAAAACTTCTATTCCAATAGACTCTCTTCCTAGATCATATCAGTTCAAGAGTGATATCGGAAAGAAATGTTCTGAAGAAGCTTATGTTGTAACTATTGCAGCCATCGAGTCTTCTACTCTTAACACTTCCACACCTCTTTCACTTGATTATTTGGACGAAGATATCTTCAAGATTGCTTTGGGAAGCGAATACTTAAATGCGGTTGAAGGACCTTTCTGGAGAGGTGTTAGAGGTAATGGGTTAGCTTACGGGACTTCATTGGCCAGAAACTTGGAAACTGGATACTTGAACTATTCTATTTTCAGCTCCCTGAACGTTGAACAAGCTTGGTCTACAAGTAAAAAGATCGTCTATGATTTCTGTGACGGAACCACCAAGTTCGATAAACTTACCATTGAAAATTGTATTTCTGCTATCATGAACACACTTGCCAACAATGAGTCGAATTTGTTCGATGCTTCGTTGGTTAAGATTGCAGATAACATTTTCAGAAAGAGAGGACCAAATTACAAGGCAGTGTTGGTCGAGAAGTTGAAATCGTACGACGAAACTGACTTGGTGTACATCATGAACAAGTACTTCAAGCAGTTATTTGATGCCAAAACAAGTTTGGTTTTCACAGCCATTCCTAGTGGAAAGAAGGACCAAGTTTGCAAGTTTTTGGAAGAAGAAGGATTCAAGGTTGAGGTGGAAGAGATTAGTACTGAAGATTTTAGTGACGAAGAAGAAACTGATGAGAGTGGAAGCGAAGAAAGTGAAGAGGAAACCGAAGATGAGACAGATGAAGAATAATTAAAGAAAAAGAGTAATAGTTAATAGTGAATAAATGTTAGATGAGTTTTTGTATTTTTAACCCAAATGTAGAAATTAGGTTATAGTTGCAAAATAAATTCTTTAGTCTCTTCGCAGTCATATGACGCGAATCGATGTTCATCTCATCTCCACTCATTGGCATTAATAATCACTACATTTGCCATTAAAACCATTAATTACTACATACTCAGGTCAATATAGCCACAAATAATTGATTAACATCATAGCTAAAGAACTGCTACTTGAAATTTCCATGCTGGCTGCAAAAAAACCCAATTTCCTCAAGCAGATAAGAAAAATAGTCTGGGGAGAAGCCCCAAAAGACCCAGTTGAAGCCAAATTGTTGCTTAAAATGGATTGGTTTATTCTTTCATTTGCTTGCTTACTTTATTGGGTTAATTATCTTGATAGACTTAACCTTTCAAACGCATATGTTTCGGGTATGAAAGAAGAAATTGGGCTTCATGGCAATCAGTTAAATGTTATAAACACCCTATTCACAGTCGGATATGTTATTGGGCTAATACCACACAATTTAATTCTTTTACGAGTACGACCTAGCTGGTGGTTAAGTTTCTGCTGCTTTGCTTGGGGACTTCTTGTTCTTGGAATGTACAAAGTTGAGCACTTTTACCAGTTGTGTATACTCCGGTTTATCCAGGCTCTTTTCGAAAGTTCAACATTTACTGGAGTTCACCTAATTTTGCTGAGATGGTATAAGGAAGAAGAATTGACCAAGAGAGCAGCAGTTTTCACTCTGTCAGGGCTTATAGGAAATATTTTTTCACTGACAATGCAAGCAGCAATACATACTAGCATGGATGGAAGGAATGGACTTTCAGGTTGGAGATGGTTGTTCATCATTGATTTTGTGATAACAGTGCCGATAGTTATATATGGGTTCTTTTTATTCCCTGACACTCCAGATACTTGTAAAGTGTTTTACTTAAGTCAAGAAGAAGTAAAACTAGCCCAGAAACGGGTAAAACACAGTGAAATAGACGAGCTAGATATTCTGATTATACGAAGAGTATTAGGATCATGGCACTGGTGGTTATTCTCATTTTTATGGGTTTTAGGTGGAGAAAATGAAAGTTTTGCTTCAAATTCTCTTTTTGCCTTATACCTTCAGTATTTTGAATATCCTATTTCTGATAGAAATCATTACCCAATGGGAGTATATGCAATGGGTGTACTATTTACGTTTGTGTTTGCTTTGTATGTTGATAATACTGGAGCAAAGTATCATTATCGTGTAGCCATATTCATAGCTATTATCATGATGATAAGTACTATAATGTTACTATCAGCACCCACAAATAACCCTGTTGTTTTTGCAGCACATTATTTACTGGGAGTTTCATATGCTGGGCAAGCTACGTTCTTTGCATGGGCTAATGTTGTTTGTGCAAATGACTTACAAGAAAGGGCTATTGTGTTAGCATCAATGAACATGTTTTCGAATGCTGTGAATGCCTGGTGGTCAATTTTATTTTACGGAGCAGATACAGCACCTAAGTTTCGTAAAGGGTGTTATGCTATGGTTGCAACGGTTGTAGTAAGTGTTTTAGTTGCTGGAGCTATAAGGTATTTGCAGCTGCGGGAGAAATATATGAATGAAAGCAATGAGGAAGTTTTATCTAAGGGAGAACTGGCGAGTCAGATTGAGTAACCAGAAGGTTAATTGATAGAGTTATGTACAATTAAGTTTATAGAAGTAGATTAATATCAATGGAATTAATAATTTAACCTAAAGTTGTAGGCAAAGCAACGCATAATATTAACAGCCCTGAAAAATTGTAACTCAAATGTCCGATATTTCCCAGCCAATTTTCCAATATTGCAGACCAATCACAGACAAGATCACCCCCAAATGACATTTAACGTACGGCTGGATTATGAGCGTTCTCCCTAATATGACCCCACATCGTTGGTCCGAAAGTGCCAGAATGATCGAAACAGAAACTAAACAAATAAGACTTGATCTAGAACTATAAGGTTGCTTCGATGGGTGGCTAAATACGGGGCATAATATAGCAAGCCACACCCATTGAACTATGAATATTATCGGTTATTGGATATCCGTTTTGAATATCCATACTGAAAATTCTCTAATAATATCTATAAACTATTTAATAAACAATGACCTACCCAATGGACTACCCAAAAAACTACCTAATGAACTACCCAAAAAACTACCCAATATTGAACTGAAACTCTCTGCTAAATAGAATCAAATCTGTCTAAACTGCATTTCATAAACGATGAGTCAAATGGAAGGATCGCGAAGATACGACCCTTAATCCCGCACCTCCGCACGTTTATTCACACTCCGTCTCCGTTAATTCTTTAAAAGGAATCGCAGCCGTATATCATCTCCGTGTACGCATTTTAATTGCCCGATAAAAACGGCTGTGTTTTGTTGCCCCCCGCTAACACTGACTCTAATTAAAGCCCTAAATTTGAAGCTTTTACCGCGCGAATAACCTGTAAATAAGCGTGTGTGCTCATCCCGCATTAGTAATCACTCAACCCCTTTATAAATAATTGATAATCCACATTAACTCAATAATTTTTAAACTACACAATGGCGGAAGTTAAAAGGCATTATAATGATATTGACGCTCTGTCTCCTGCTTTAGATGATCCTGCTGATTCAAGAAAACATACTAAACCAGGTAGAAAACCAACTGAAAGTGAACCAAAATCAAGAAGAACCGCTCAAAATAGAGCCGCTCAAAGAGCTTACAGAGAAAGAAAAGAGAAAAAAATGAAAGATCTAGAAGATAAAGTAAAACTGTTGGAAGATGAAAACTTAAAGATCAACACCGAATCTGATTTCTTAAAAGCCCAAATCGATATGTTGAAAAATGAATTGGTCAAGTACAAGGGCCCTCAGAATTTTGAAATGAGTTTGCCAACCAGTGTGGGTAAATTGAGTCAGCCTAATCAGTATAGTAGTAGCACTACTTTACATCTGAAATCTTCATCTGACTTTTCAGATTCTAGATCAGTTAACAGTGGTCTTAATGATTCAAGTCCTGACACGGATGTTTCAGACAATATCTTAAAGAACGATTTCCCATGGTCGAAAAATAATCTACAGTTACACAAAGCTCAAGGAAATAGCAATAGTAACGTGCCGGATTTGGTAAGTGGTTCTAGCAGTAGTGGAAGTCCACTTAACGATAATATTTTATTTGACAATACCGAAAAGTTTGATGAACAATTAGACCCTTTCTGTAACAAATTAGGTGAAGCTTGTGGTACCAAAGACTGCCCAATACCCAAATCCAAACAGTCTGTTTCGGGAAGATCTACTAAAGAAATGTTGGGTGATACCAATTCTCCATTTGGATTGTACAACAACGACCCAATTTTTGCCGACTCATTTTCTTATAATTTAGGAAACAAGTTTGAAGAAAACGAAGCCGACCCATTATCATTTTTAAATGATAACAATTTTGATGTTAATCTTGCCTTTGATGAACCTGAAAAGGATAAACGTAATAGCCCACTTGATCAATTAGTAACGGAAGAAAGTGTTTATGATCCATTAAGAGAACAAGTAAACACCAACTTCAACTTCAACGATTTTATCAAATCTTCCCTCCCATCAGAAAACACCCCTACCGACTCATCTGTCAGTAATATCTCACCATTCCCATCAGCACAGAAACTCACAAACGATGAAGACGAAGTGGTACCGGCACCTGAAAGAACATTTAAATGTAGTGAAATATGGGACAGAATTACGTCTCATCCAAGGTATACTGAGATAGATATCGATGGATTGTGTAGCGAGTTGAAGACTAAAGCTAAATGTAGTGAAACTGGAGTGGTTGTTAATGCTAGTGATGTTAACGCATTATTAGAAAGGTCTGCTACTAGACGTTAATTTTAATGGGTTACGAGTATATACGAGAGTTGATCATGTATAAAGTATGATAGTTAATGTATTCAATTTTTTTTGGATTGCTTATCTGCGCGTAATTTATCAGCAACATGGTGAAGAGGTTATTGATTAAAGCTTCAGATAATTATACAAATCTGTTTCAAGTAGTACCAATTAATACTCTTAATCCGGTTAAGATCCCCCTGGAAATTGGTGACTTTGAATTGATTATCAACATAAAGAACTTTGATGGGTCAAAATCTCATTTATCTAATAGTTTATACAACTTAAACAGCAAGAATTATCTTGATAATTCTCCTTTTGAACCAACTCATCCTGACCAATCAAATGCAGATGCTTCTGAGATTGCTAATCTTACTTTTGAAGTTAACTTCAAGCCAAAGTACCCTTTGAACGGAAAGGACTTCTTGTTTGGTAATGATTTCACCACTCCGATTAAAGATTACGTTCCAACAACTTTATTATCTGCTGGGTTGAAATTCTTCAACTGGTTTATTAATAATACCGTAAAGGGTGACATTTACTGTGATAAGCCCTTTCTTTATGGACCAATCTTAAACAGTTGCACATATACGTCTATTGATGAAAGCATCCCATCAAAAATATCTGTCAAGGATTCAAGCAGCAAAAAGTACCCAGAAAACTTGAACGATAATGTTGATAATATTTTGAAAATCCCCCAGCTCTCTTTGGAAAGAAAGAAGTTTTTCAACAAGTTAAGTAATTGTGAAAATTTTATATTTTTAGAATCCAATACTTATAAGCTTAAATTTGACACCAATTTTATCAAAATGATGGACTCAAAGTATTCGGTCAGTTTACCTACTTATGGAAGTAACACCTTTGATATCAATGTTCTGAACTACGCTAATGACAAGCTTGATAATTTCAACTGGGTGATTAAGCTTGGCGGTTTAGAAGGTGTAGGTGCCGGTAAGGTGGGATTGGTGGTCAACTTCTCGTTGATCGATGAAGATTAGAACATTTATATGATACAGTATTATGACTATAGGTCGAATAAATTATGCCAGAAATATTTCTTGATTCAAGCGTATCTTCTTGAATTTAAACTCACAAACCTGTGAACCAATATAGTTCACAATTTTAATCTCCCTTTTATTAGTGCTAAGTTTCCCCATCTTTCTTTCTAGACAAAATCCAAAGTTTTAGAAGCGTTCAATTACATAAAATCTTAGCTTTGTTCTCTCAAAATCTAATCTAGGACTTTCCAATCCAACAGATATTAAAAGTCTGGATCAATTCAACATATACAATTCAATCTAAGCATAAAATATTCCTTGTATTGTTCTTTCCTAAAATTGCATTTAACTTCAGCCGAAGAATATTCGATGATAGCATTTCGCAACTTCTATAGGAAAGAACAATGCAAAAGTTGGTCTATAAAAAGGGTAGGATGTTTTCGAAATCCCCTTTTTTTTCTCTACTTCAGATTCTTACGAAATGCACTTCACCACTTACTACAAAGCCACTAAAGTCTCTCAAGTTCACGTTTTTGACGATTTGGACTTAGACTGTGAGCAAGCACTACTCAAGGTCCTGTACCTTGAAAAAGAGTTAGAACTTCTTGAAGTCAAACTCGAACTTGCAAAGAAAAAACAAGCACTCTCTGACACTAAAAGATTTCCTGACTTTGTCAAGCATTTCAACTCAGCAATCACCAAGCTTAAACCTCTAGTTCCATGTGGACTTCAAGCTTTAGAAAATGGCTGCGAAATCTTTGACAAAGCCGTCAGGGTGGCTCATTATAATATTGCCAACAAAATCCCACTTCCAAACACTAAACCTTCTGCAGCTCCTATCCAAACTACTAATAATCACACTAGTACTCTCTCTGCTAATGAGTTGGCTAAAGCAACTGTTAAGCAAGCCAAAATGTTAGCACTCTATCTGAGACCTATTGCTACAGATTCTACCACTATCGAACTTTTACCTGAAGTGATTGAAATCACTACACCAGATCTCTTCTGCTCCACCCCAGTACCTACTTCTGCTACTATCGACGAACCTGCAAACTCGAGACAAATAGTAAACCCAATCTTTGTCAGAGAGGACACTAACAATGGAGTCGGACAACACTTCGCCTTTGACCACATCCAAAAATGGAGGCAGGACTTGAGAAGAAACCCGAACACTTCCAAGAAAAACTTGAAGAGACGGGCAAGGCAAAGAGCTAACAAGAAGCAAAAAAACGCTAACCAAGCCAAATAATGAGACACGAAATAAATAGTAAATAGCTAACTCTATAGAAAATAAAAAACTCAAAAAGTCTACTTTAACTCTAATACTGTTGATATAGTTGTTTGATATTGTAAATATTGACATTTAAACCTTGAGACACAATCTGTGTCAGATCTCAGTAACTGGTCTCTATGATGGAAAAGACACTATTGAGAGGTTTTTCGGTTTGTATTATTTGCTTTAACTTTTGATAAGACCATACGGAGAATATCAACTCATAGTGGTCCAGAAACTAACGGAATCATCAAATAACGTAACACAGCCACTACAAATCACCTCTTCAAAACATCCTCTTCAAGTTCACCATTTTTATCGGTGCCCGCACACCAAAGTACTATTTCGCATTCCTCCAATCAATCTTCTCTTAAAAACAATGTCTACGTCTATTACTCGTACCATTAAAAATATCTACAAGTCAGGTATCAAAAGAGCAGCATGGCAAGTTGCTTTTCTTAACGACACAAAGCCAGGGGGTGTGTTAGTCGGTACCGACGATTTCGGTAATAAATATTACGAAACTGATGCTGAGACTGAAATCCACATGAGAACCAGATGGGTCGAATATAATGCTAACTTTATGAGTATTGATCTTTCCACTTCTGAACCCGGTTGGCACTACTGGTTGGCTTACGGTGCCAACACCCCACCAAACCAATTACCTGAAGAATTAAGAACTAAGAGAGCTTACCCACTTCCTGAAAAACATAGGCCAAACACAACATCCACTAGGGCTGCATATGTACCATATAACACCGCAAAGCCAAAGCACCTGGCGTGGAAACCCGTAGTCAGTGAAAGACAGTAGCATATTTAGAGTTAGTAATAAACGATTCTCAAGTCCGCAGTATTGAACCGCAGTTTACTATTAAACCGCAATTAACTATTCAAGTATCAAGATTGCCGTTAAATGAACATCATTTAGTCTTTATTTAGCCAAATATCCATCTTAAAACCAAACCCAAGAATTTTCAAAATTATCCTCTCACTACTTCTCGTTTGATTCTTCTCATCTCAATTTTTCACCTGAAGATGAGCCAAAACCTTAACATCCCCGGACTTTTATCCGATGCCGTACTTAAACAGTCGATTCCTGTACCAGAAAACTTCGAAGAAGTAAGAGGTGTTGACTACTCAAAAGACAATGCTTTTAACATGACGGCCACCGATTTAATCGCATCCATGAAAACGATGGGATTTCAAGGTTCTTCAGTAGCTGAAGCTTGTGACATTATCAATAAAATGAGAAGCTGGAGAGGTAAACACAAAAGTGAATTAGAAGATCATGAGATCAAAGGTGAGTTTGATGATGCTGGATACCAAAAATCCACTATCTTCATGGGTTACACTTCGAATTTAATCAGTAGTGGAATGAGAGACACCTTGAGATTTTTAGTGCAGCACAAAATGGTTAGTGCAATTGTTTCAACTGCTGGAGGTATTGAAGAAGATATTATCAAGTGTTTAGCTCCTACTTATATGGGAGAATATTCTTTACCTGGTAAAGGTTTAAGAGACCAAGGTATGAACAGAATTGGTAATTTATTAGTTCCAAATGACAATTACTGCAAATTCGAAGGATGGATGGTCCCAATTTTAGATAAAATGTTAGAAGAACAACAATCAGAATTAGAGAAAAACGGAGCTGATGCTTTTGATAACACTGCTGGTGTTTGGACTCCTTCTAAGTTTATTGACAGAATTGGTAAAGAGATAAACGATGAATCTTCAGTATTATACTGGGCTCACAAGAACCAAATTCCAGTTTTCTGTCCTGCTTTAACTGATGGTTCCATTGGTGATATGTTATTCTTCCATACCTTCAAAGCAAGTCCAAGACAATTACGTTTGGATATTGTTGCTGATATAAGAAGAATCAACTCTATGTCTATGGAAGCTAACCATGCAGGTATGCTTATTTTAGGAGGTGGTTTAGTTAAGCACCATATTGCCAATGCTTGTCTTATGAGAAATGGGGCAGACTATGCAGTTTACATCAACACTGGACAAGAATTTGACGGGTCTGATGCTGGAGCCAGACCTGATGAAGCTATTTCATGGGGTAAAATCAAAGCTGATGCCAAGCTGGTCAAGGTATATGCCGACGTAACAGTTGTATTTCCTTTGATTGTGGCAGCTACTTTTGCTGCTGAAAAACCATAGGATTTTTTTCCATAGTGTATAATGAATATGACATTTTTTTCACCTTAGTTTAGTCTATTTACCAAAGTGGTGAAATTCACACATTGACAAAACAGTTCCGCAAAATGCAATTACAATTCCTAAAACGGACATCCCTTTACGCATAGTTTAAACATCTCAAAACATTTAAAAGTGGAACTAATATACAAATTTTGTAACCAATTGCAAACAATACACAACCAATACTCTTACTAAGCATTCTCCACATATCCACCTCCTCTGCTCGCATTGTACGGCCCAATCCACAGAGCCACACACTTATCTTATCGCGCATCGAGCCAGCACTATAAAGTCACTCAATTCTCACTTTTATTCACCATGTCTGATTTTGAAGAAATTGTCCTGGCATTGAAAGCCACCTTAGAAAAGCTCGAAGATAAACCTCAAAACGAAAGCACCAGTATTTCTGCTGCCACTACTCCTTCTGCTCCTTCTAGTCCTGTTTTAGACCATGAAGCTATCAGTCAAGGTTATCTCGACTTTACTTACGAAAATCCAACCATTTACCATGTAGTTGACCATTTCAGCTCCAAATTGAAAAGTGAAGGATTCAAATATTTGTCTGAAAAACAACCCTGGACTCTGCTTAGCCCAGGAAAGTATTTCACCACCAGAAATGGGTCTTCCCTTATTGCTTTCATTGTGGGTCCTGACTGGACTCCAGAAAGAGGTGTGGGTGCAATTGGGGCCCATATTGATGCTTTAACGGTAGCATTGAAGCCCAACTCTACTAAACAAAAAGTTGATGGTTATGAATTGTTAGGAGTAGCTAACTATGCTGGAACTTTACAAGATACTTGGTGGGATAGAGACTTAGGAATTGGTGGTAGATTATTGGTTAAAAAGGACGGGAAACTTACTACAAAATTGGTTGATTCCACCCCAAACCCAATTGCCCATATTCCAACTTTAGCACCACATTTTGGTGCTCCTGCCAATGGACCTTTTAATAAAGAAACCCAAGCAGTTCCTGTTATTGGATTCTCTGCTGAAGATGAAGAACCAGCTACTGAAGAAGAAAAGAAATCTCCTTTATACGGTAAGCATTCCTTGAATGTATTGCGTTACATTTCAAGACTCAGTGGTGTTCCTGTAAAGGATATTTACCAGACAGACTTGCAATTGTACGATGTTCAAAAGGGGACTTTTGGAGGTTTGAACAAAGATTTTATTTTCAGTCCTAGAATTGACGATAGAATTTGTTCGTATGCTGCCATTCAATCTTTGATTGAAGCTTCAAGGGAAGATAAGATTCCGAAAGACGGATTTTCTGTAGTAGGTTTATTTGACCACGAAGAAATCGGAAGTGCCACTAGAACAGGTATCAAGGGTGGATTAGTTGAATCTACCGTTACCAGAGTTTTATCGTCAGATTATTACAAGGATGAAGATTTACCAGTTGAAGAAGCTATTAGATTAACTTATGCAAACACCATTATTCTTTCTGCAGATGTGTCACATTTATTGAACCCTAACTTCCAGAGTGTTTATTTAGAACATCACAAACCAGTTCCTAATACTGGACTTGCTTTGGCTTTAGATCCTAATGGACACATGGCTACTGATTCTACTGGAGTGGCATTATTAGAGGAATTGGCTAGAAACAACGACGACAAATTGCAATACTTCCAGATCCGTAACGATTCAAGATCGGGTGGAACTATTGGACCTTCAATTTCATTCCAAACTGGTGCAAGAACCATTGATTTAGGTATTCCTCAATTGTCTATGCACTCTATTAGAGCCACTACAGGATCGAAGGATTTGGGATTGGGAATTAAATTCTTCAAGGGATTCTTTGCCAGTTGGAGAAAGACCTACGATACGTTTCAGGATTTATAGTTAGAACTCTGAGAGTTTCACAAGTATACAGTCCATGCTCATATAAATAAAATATAAGATAAAACTGAACCTTCAAAAAACCCAAAACCTTTAAAAATTCAAAAATACAAAACCTCTAAATCTTGATAGATTCCTAAACTGTTACCCTCTAAACCCAAAACCCATTGGAGTAAATACCCTACCTTGAATTTGCAATCGGTTGTCACACGTCACCCGCACTGTTGTTGATGATGCGTCAATACGCTTTCCGGTAGCACAAGTGTGAACACATCGATCCTTCTTAGTACAGTTTCAGATAGAATTGATAGCCTACATATCATGGGTACGTATCCACAAATGATCACCAAGTCTCCAACTCCTCAAAAGCTTCAATACCCTTGTGATGGACCCAGCTTTTCGCAGTGGAGAAATCAGTGACGATTCCTTACTAACATCCAGTTCCCCCTAAGAAAATGTCATTACATGAATTCATCGCCGACGAATGTACGTATACTTTCACAAACCAAGACAATCAATACTAACTACTCTAGCTCTCGGTGGATCATGGGCAGATGATGATATAGACGTAGCATCTATATCGGTACCAACTTATCGGTATCCCTCAGATAACGGACGTAAATCGAATCAATTTGGTACCAGCTCCATAGGCCACGATAGTGGACCTCCATATATTGTTAAGCTACTCAATTTACCATTAAATGCCGATGATGGGTTTATACAAGATTTATTTGGTAGCAGATATACCAGCTACAATAAATTCAAAATTGTCGTAGACCCATCAACAAATGTCTTGGAGACATTTAATTTGAAAAAAGTTGCATTTGTTGAGTTGAAAACTCATCAAGATATGGCCAAAGTTTCTAAATGGCAAGATCTTTATTATAAAGCAAGTAAAAGAGTTATAATTGAGATTGCAAATTTTATGGATTTTCAAGATTGCATGAAGTTTAATGAAACCAACGGGCCGGAATTAGCCAAGATCGAAGATGATCTTTTTGCCGGAAGAGTTAAACCCATAATTGATCATTCGAGAGGATTGGACCATCCAAGAGGATTGGGTAGACACCACCAAACTAGTCATGAAAGACCCGGTTTTGCTGGCCATGACAGGTTAAATGACAGGTTTGGGCCCGACAGGTTTCACGACAGATTCAGTGATAGACATAGTCATATTCACGAAAAGGAAAAACCAATCGATAGGACTCCTATTTTGGGACATTCTGAATTAAAATCAAAGGAAAAACCTAAACTGAACCCTTTTGGGGCTGCAAAACCTGTAGACGTAGTTGCCCGTCAGCATGAGATCGAGAAAAAACTTATCACCATAAACCACACTACCATCAAAACTATAAAGCCTGAAGAGGACGGAAGCACTCCAATTCGTTCACCTCAAACAAAGCACGAGATTCTTAAAAGACCTGATACCCTGCCTGAAAAGCCAAAGGCTGAACCTAAGTTCAAGCCTGCCCCAATTGCTCAGATGCAGAAGAACGGGTTAAGCATGGCTCAGTTATTGAGTAATAAGCCAGAGCCTAGTTTGACTGCTAATCGTAGTTCTCCCAAGCCAGCTGTTTCCAAACCTATTATCTTGAAGAAGAAGCAGCCTGTCCCAGTGGTCAAGTCTGATTCTGCTGAGCCCGAGAAGACTGAAAAGGCTGAAGAGAAGCAAAACGAAGAAACAGATTTAGCTGATCAACCTGAGAAGGAGCAGAAACCAAAGAGCGAAGCTGAAAAGAGTGAAGTCGAAAAGAGTGAAGTCGAAAAGAGTGAAGTTGAAAAGAGTGAAGTTGAAAAGATTGAAACTGAAAAGAACGAAACACCAAGCCATATTCCTGCAAAAGATATTCCAGCAAGAGGTGAAAGTACAGGAAGAGGTGAAAGTTCAGGAAGAGGGGCAAGAAAATCAAGAGGCCACTCCGAAGGAAGAAGAGGTAGTTTTGATTCCAGAAAGGCCCATGGGGAGAGGAACGAGGACGGAAGTCAAGAAAGAAGAGGCAGTGAAGACAGAAAAAACCACGAAGACAGAAAGTACGGTTCCGAGGGCCGTAGATTCAGCAACGACAGGAGACCCAGCACCGAAGGGTTTAGAAGAGGCCATTCCAGACGTGGACTGCATGGTTTCAATTCGTATCCAAGAGCAAACTCTCGTAGTCACAAGGATCATGTTCGGATTAAAAAACTGGATCTTGAATTGAAACTGGACCAGCTGGAGAATGAAGTTTCCCCAGAAACTAAAGTTGAAGAAAAAGTTGATCTGTCCAAGTCAGAAACGAAAGACGAGCACAACGAACCAGATAACGAATTAACGAGCGACGATAAAGTAGCCAGGGCTATTGAGAACAGCTCCAAAGAGCGTTTAAAACAAGCACGTACCAAATCTCCTAGATTTGTTACATCAACAAGAGGTTCTAGAGGAAGGGGTAGAGCAAGAGGTAGAGGCCATTTCTCTAGTGAAAGAGGAAGAGGTAGAAGATTTTCCCATGCTGAAGCTGATTCGGCTGATAAAGATCATGAAGTTAAAGACTTTACTGATAAAGATACTGAAGTTAAACCAAGTGGTTTTGAAAAGGAAACAGACAAAGAGCATAAACCCGTTAAAGAATCAGTAAAGGAAAGCGAAGAACTCTCAGAAAAAGAGCCCGAAAGCGTAAAAGAAACAGACGAGACTCGTAGATTTGATGATAGGCCAAGAGGACGTGGAAGAGGCCGTGGTCGTGGTCGTGGAAGAGGTAGGGGACGTGGTAGAGGACGTGGATTCAATCTTCATTATGTTCGTGAACATGCTGCTAATGAGAAGGAACCGAATGCGGTTTCGGAGTAGGTTGAGTGTATAGCTAATGTATAATAGAATTTAAACAAACAATAGTAATGATGTATTGAAAACCCTAAATAAATATAAATACTGATTATTGAACTGAAATATAACTTTTTAAATGAAATCACGGATTCTTCATTTATAATAAGCCACTGTCTTTTAATGAATTTTCCAAAATTGTTTCTTTAACAGCTGCAAATACTAACTCAATATTTGATGTATCAGTTGCTTGTGTTACATGAGGATAAATATTCAATCCGGACCTATTAACTTGAGTGAATCTCCATAAAATGTATTTTGCCGCTTTGTTGATATTATTACCTCCATTATAATCTGGGAAATAATCTTCCAATGGTGAATAAGGTAATTTTTCGGCGAAAACATCAATTTTATTCAAGAATAAAACAATGCTTGTTCTTGCAAACCAACGACTATTGACCACACTATCGAATAAAGCCAATGATTCTTCCAATCTATTTTGGCTATTTTCTTCCAATAATACTTGATCGTATTCTGATAATGCAACACAAAATATGATTAATGTAACGTTATCAAAACAATGGATCCATTTTTTACGTTCAGATCTTTGTCCTCCTACATCAAACATATGAATATTTAATCCTGGACCCATTTGGAAACGGAAATCATAGATGCCACTTGTTTTCTTTCTTGTACGTAAAATATCATTGGTGGTTGGAATATAATTTTTTTTGCATATCCTCGTTAGGTCAGATAAGAAATAGTGTGTCAGATCTACAAAATAGAAGTCACCTTGATGATATTTAATGAATTCCTTAACTTTTGGATTGGAATAAATTTGGGTAATTTTGTTAGCAATTTCATTATCAAATGAGTCAGCTGAATTGATATTAACTTCATATTCAAGAACTTCGTTTAACACATCATTTGATAACAAATCTGTAGATTCATCATCATCTTTAGCAATTAAATCAGGCAGTAAATCAATGATTGCATTAATAATCAGTTTAATACATTCAATAACATTTTTGTAAACAAAAGGTTTATATTCCAATAATTCCTCCTTTGTATAACCATTTTGATGTAAAATTTTCATTTGCTTTACAATAGTTGATTTACCACTTTCACCTGAACCTAATAATAAAACTTTGACTTCCTTATTTTGGGAGGTTGCCGATTGGTTAGATTGATCGGAAGTAACGGTAGTTGATTGGTTTGTGTTTGATTTCTCGTTACAACGTGTAGTATCGTCATTGCTACTATCACTGCTATCGTTATGATCTTTATGAATAGTTGTTGATGAATTATGATTAGTGGTGAGGGTGTTTTTATTCGGCACTGGTTTTGATAAATTTGTTGATCGAGAAGGATCGGATTTATTAGGGGTAGAAGTTGGACGAGTAGTCGGGGGTCTTGCTACAGGTTCTTTACCATCTACAGGTTTTGATAAACATGAACCCATTATAAATTAATTAAGTTTGATAAAAAATGGAAGATCTTCAGCTTTATATTTTTTCTCACTGGCACAAATTAATGTGCATTTAAGGATAAGAATTGGTTAATAGGCACTTGTAAAGAATGACACAAAGTGCGCGCATATGCGGTGCCTTCGGTGCAGAAGGTGGGGAGCCACTTAGGCGATTGGTGACGCCTGTAGGCGAGAGGCGCGTAGGGTTAATTGTAAATACACTTGTTATTAACCGGTTAATTTTAGTTATTCAATTGGCCGTGGCCGTGGCGAGGGCGTCGGCCCCAGTCTCTAACCAATCGCCGCGGCGCGAATTCAATTTGTTATTGTTGAGGGGGTGATGAGCTACCGGCCCGGTGACGGGGATCAAACATTATCAGTTGATGAATCAAATTAAGATGATTCAACTTTGAATAACTACTTATCATCCCATTAATTATTATCGTAACTAACACTCTAATTGTATATTATTTTTTGAGTGGCATTTTTTATGTGCATATTAAGTATTTTTTACTTCGATAGCAAATTCATATTATGCGACAACACTTAGAGTTTTATTCCGCAATCAATTAATCGTTACATTTTGATTACGTAAAGTATATTTAATAATAAATCCTTGGTATTAGGTTGCAGATTATTTTATATAACTATACGGCAATTTTGATCCCCTCTAACTTATGTCATTAAATGACTGAAGCTGAAATTACCTCTCACCGCATCTCGGTGTTTGGTACTCAGTGTGCGGTGTAAAATTTGCGGTGTAATTTTCACCACTATGCATCATGCACTGTTTGGAATTACGGTGTGAAAGAAGAAAGGAGGGGCATCGATAACTAAGAACTAATTACATGACGATTTATGCGAGCCGCGACGTCATGCTGTTATCCTTAAAGTCACGCGAACTGATTAGCCAAGAACTATCTTGTATTATCTAGGCTGACATTTACTTATATCTGATGTATTCAAAATTGATAGATTTAGTTCCACTAAAAAAAGCAAACAATTTTTATTTTCCTAAAATGAGCAAATTTGCGACGAATTTTTTATATTACCACCGTCAGGTTTCGATGGAGACTTCGTGATTATGAGCACCGGTGCTGCCACTGCGCCCGCGGCGCTAAAGATTTCCAAGTTCGTGTAAGTCCTGTATAAGCAGATCTAGATTCGAATCACGTGCTCAGATAATGTTTGATAAAGACCTCCTTACACCCACTGAAAATTAAACAATCTTGTATCTATTTTTTAATAATGGTAGTTAATCTTTGAACGTGAAGGCAGTAAAATCATATTCTTCTGACTGTCTCAAGTTTGTTTTTGTAAGATCCATACTGAATGTTTTCATATGAAAGTGCAAAAATTAAACTATTAAGATTACGAAAAGAACAAGATAGAGAATCCTTGAAATTATCACACAAGGGGTTTATTTGACTTTATTCATTGAGCATGGAAATTTCTTGTGAGATGTTCACACGTGTTAATGGTTCAAGACTTCAAATTTCTAGCCCGTGAAAATGGTGTTGAAGCCTTACAGGTAAGCAAGTGAAGAAATAAACTTGCAAAAAAGCTGCATTCAATATTTTAACTGTATCCCAATTATTTCACGCAGAAAATTGGTAAATAGAGGGTTTTCGGTTTTAAAAAATACAATAGGTTAGGCGAAAAAGGTGAAAATAATTTAAAATAATAATAGTTGATCTTTCGGGCGAGGTTTTCCTAGAACTTGAAAGTAACCATTGCATTCAATAGACAATAAAGGTTGGCAAAGCAATACTTGTGAATTTGAAATAATGCTATTGAGGTATGAGTGATTGAATGCAGCATATTGGATACCGGTGATATCTCAGAATGTAACAAGCTGTAAGTTGAATTTGCAGCAAACCGAGGTAATTTGAGGCATCCAAATCGCCTTCTCGCTTTAATGCCGATTTTCGTTTGATATTTTATCTCTATTGTTTCTATGAACAATACGGCAAATTAGACAATCATCATCGACCTCTGTAGAATTTTTAGGAGTCGTCAACATTCCGGAATGCATTTTTAAGGGTTGTCAAAGTCTAGGTGACTTTAGTGCACATTCAGGGATTTGGTGCACTATATTACCTATTTGGGTAACCATTGTGAGTATGCAATATAATAGATCGGAAATGAAGTAATAATTTGCATCCCTGTCCCTTCTATGATTGATTTATGGACGAACCCTGAATGTTACCTGGGTGAGGTTTTGTATTATGTGAAAAATAAAAATATAATTAATGAAGAATTGAATGATCAACTAAACTAAATTGTAACCAATGGAGTATACAACAAATCTAAAATAGCCAATCGAGAACAGCAACAAATAAACTTTATCATTCTACATACTTATTCCCAAAAACTGAACATCAAAAAGGTTGACTCACAACATAAAATAATTAAGATGAATTAATCAGCTAAACAAAATCATTTGTAACTAAACACGGTCTCGACTTAAATTTGAGTCATTTGAATAGCTTCTTCTACTTCCCAAAAAAAGTGATGACTAATGCTACGTACACGATTTTTGGTAAAAATTTAAATCACGGGATAACTCTTTCTATATTTCATTCACACCCCAAACCCTATTTCCCTCTCTAAATCACGTACCGGAAAAGCCTCCGCAGTCTCCGTCATTACTAAGTTTTAGTTTTGCAGCTGCAGCCGCACCTCTCATCGCGACTATAAAGCTTGACACAATTCATTTGCATCTAAACATGTCTGATACGCTACAGAGCTCAGATGAGCACGAAAAAGACCAGATGGTCGAGCACAAGCCTTCACCATCTCATGAAGAAATTGGAATTGTTAGAGAAACTGTGTTTTTGGGTCTTTTAATTCTAACACAATTCCTCACCCAAGCAACGCTCTCGCAAACCGTCGTCACAAATCCCATCATAAGTAAAACATTCAATGTTTCAGGAAAACCAGGTGAAGAATCTTGGTTTGCCGCATCCTTTTCATTAACTGTGGGAACTTTCATTTTAATTGCGGGTAGACTCGGTGATATGTTTGGGTATAAAAAGATGTATGTAATTGCCTACTTGTTTATTTCACTTTCAAGTTTGATTACAGGATTCACAGCCTATTCAAAATCAGTTGTGTTTTTTGATGTCATGAGAGGATTTCAGGGATTGGGATTTTCTCTTGCTTTTCCTAATGCTGTAGCCATTATTGGTCACTATTATCCAATGGGAATCAAAAGAGTCATAGGAATGTGCCTTTTTGGAGCAGTGGCCCCAGCTGGATTTGTTATTGGGTCTTTGTTTGGAACTGTATTGACAACAAACACTTGGTGGCCATGGACTTTCTGGGTCTTATCAATCGCCACCTTTGTTGCTGCTTGTATGGGTGCACTTATCATTCCAAAGAACATCTCAAACAACAGCCCAGATCCCCATAATTTCGATTACTTGGGGTCAATAATTGGTATGTCAGGATTGATATTAATTAATTTTGCATTCAACCAAGGTCCTAACGTTGGATGGGAAAAACCTTACGTGTACGTTTTATTCATTGTTGGTATTTTGGCAGTGCTTGCATTTTTCTTTGTTGAAAGAAAAGTCAAAACACCTCTTGTTCCAGCCGAAGTCATGAAAGGAGAAACGGGCTTTGTGCTTGCATGTATGGCAGCAGGATGGCTGAGTTTCGGAATTTGGTTGTTTTATTCTGCCCGTTTCTTAGGAGAAGTTGATAAGCTAGAGCTAATACAACTGACGGTAAGATTTATCCCTGCCATGATAATGGGTCTTATAGCAGCTGGAGCCACTGCTGTTCTTCTTCCTCGAATCAGACTGTCGTATGTGATGATCATGGCAATGCTTGCTTTTTTCACTGCAAATGTGCTTATGGGAACAAGGCCAAAAAACCAGATATATTGGGCCCAGTACTTCGTATCGTTCCTCGTGGCTCCATTTGGAATGGATATGAGTTTCCCTGCAGCTACGGTGATTCTTTCCAACAGTTTCCCCAAACATCAGCAGGGTGTTGCAGCTTCAATGGTAACTACGGTTGTGAATTATTCTATCTCTATAGGGTTGGGATTTGCTGGTTTGGTAGAATACTATACCACCAAAAACATGGCCCAAAATGATGCTGCTGTTGAATTAGGGATTAGAAATGCGTTCCGTATGTCGATGGGATTATCTGGTTTGGGGGTGGTTGTTGGAGTAGCGTTCATATTTTATGAGCACCACAAAGAGGCTAGAGAGTTGAAGAAGAGTTTAGCGTAATAACGACCTAATGAATTTCTAATAAATCTATTGAAACATAGTAGAAAGCTAAATAATATTTAATATTCATATTTATAGATAATCCATATGAAACAGCTAAGTGATAACTAAACCACATAAGTGTTTTTGAAAAATGGAAACCGTATTTAAAAGGAGCACGTCAATTGTTAGAACAAAAAGAAAGCAATAATTCCCAATCCCAATATATATACTGGAAACAACTAGATAATTTTATACTCCTCAGCAAACTCGATAATGTTATCAGCTACAGCATCAGGGTGATTAGTAGAAGCAAAATGAGCAGCTTCTAATTCGACAATTTTGACGTTCTTAGAATCTCTTTTGTAAGCATCTTGACCTTCCTTAGGAAAAATACTATCGTAGATACCCCAAACAGCCAAAATAGGAACATTAGTATTTCTAAAGTATTCCTGGAACTTTGGGTACAATTTAACGTTATTACGATAGTCCAAGAACAAAGTGACTTGATTATGGACGGTATTGGGGTAATCGTTCAATAACTTCCAGTCTACCAAAGGATCTTCAGGATTTACAGCAGAAGGATCAGGTTCATTTTCATAGTATTGGTCATGAGTAGGTTTGTACTCAACTACAAGGGAAGTTAAGATAGCTTTAATTTCCTCAAATTTTTTCGATTCTTCCTGGGTTAAAGACTCTTTTTCGACTAACTCCCAACCAATCTTTAAAGGATCCCAAAACGATTGAAGCCCTTCAACGTAAGCATTACCGTTTTGTGTGATGATACTTGAGATTTCAAATTTAGGATTAAGAGCTAATCTCAAACCAGTGGGAGCACCATAGTCAAAAATAAAGACACTGAACTTTGTAATTTTCAATGTATCCAACAACAACTCAATTGACTTTGCAATGTTATCAAAAGATACACCAAAGTTTTTTGGGACTTTAGTTTGGCCAAAAAATGGTAAATCAGGAGCTATAATGTGGAATTGCTTGTTCAATAACGGAATGAGCCTATTGAACTGTCTCGAAGAGGTTGGGTATCCGTGCAAAAGAAGCAAGGTAGGATTAGTTTTATTTCCACTCTCACGGTAGAAGAGCTCGACTCCGTTCGAAAGCTGGGTGGTGTTATATGTTGAAGACATGGTAAAGAAAGCCAGGGATGTTTAAGGTTTATATACCCACCACTGTCTCGGACTTAACTATGCGCACACCTTTTTTGCAATCAGAGGGTTTTTGGGTCCACAACTGAGGAAACGCGCCGGGGTTTTTGCGAGGACCTTGCGAGCCAAGCGCCTGTTGGGGCCATGTTTGCGATGGTGAGAAGTAGGATAGAAGTAGGATAGATGGTGATAAAAAGTTTCGATTATGGGTTGAGAGTGTTATTCACGTGAGCAACGTATTAGTAAGCTTTGGCTAGCATTTCGGGTAGTGTGTATTTATCGGGATAAGGTCCGTTCGTCCCAGGCTTTGTGTAAGCTTTAACGTCATTGGGATGTGTAAACGTAGTTAGTAATATTATTGTTAGTAATTTAGGTTGGAGGTATAGCGACTCTTGTTGGGTGTTGGGTATTAGATTGTGATATTTGTTGAGATTGTAGTGATTATAGTGATTATTGAGATTGTAGTGACTGCGGTGAATACGGATATAATGATGAGTAATGAATAACTAAGCACTAGACTAATCAGTTATCAGCAGCAGTCAATAGTTTCCAGGTATTCCTTATCAACAAGACTATGGAAAGGAAGTAGGATGATTTGTAATGTTAGTGACGTAAAGAACCCAGAACATTTAAAATCAGTGGTTTGCGAGTTGCAGCCATTGAAGTGCTTGTTGTACTCGAAGTTTGAACAATAGATAGGGAAAACATACACAACTGATCACATGGTTCATCAGAAAAAATTCCCAAGCTCCTGTGTTCCAAATAACTTTTGTACAGTGACTTCTCAAGTTACTCAGCTACTCTCTGCTGAGCTACTCTCAGGTACTCTCAAGGTACTCTCACCAATTGTCCTTCACAGAAATTCATGACAATATGAAATTTACCGAGAACTAATTTACTTATATTTTCACCATACACCGTACCAACTGACCTTGCATAACCTGCAAACTTCACTCTCATTACCAATCCACTTCATGCCTCTTGACGATGGCTGGTGTTTGCAACCAAAGCCATGCGCGAAAGTCATCAACAGCTTAACATGCTTCTGAGAATATATGAGCTTGTCCGCAAGGATGGGAATCCAGTGAGCAAAGGGCATGAGGAAGCTAAAGAGGATCCTGAGCCTGTAGTGATAGAAGACTCCGATGAGCTTGTTGACGAAATGATTCACGAGTTTGAAGGTGATTCCCTCATCATCGATGAGGACCGGTCGGGCCCTGTTAAACATCAAGCAGTCGATTATCTTCATGATTTAAATCTTCAAATCCAAAAGCAACCACAATATGGAACTTCGTTTCGAAACTCCACCAACTTTTCCACAGATCAATCTTTCAAGATCGTTAAATTTAATTCAGATGTAGATTTCTTGTCTAACTTGACCAAACGAAACAGAGACTATGAGAACAAAATTAGTAAATTTTATCTCCCTGAAATACGAAAAACTGGCTCCAAACTTGACGAAAGGATTGTGGCTGATGAAAGATTCAAGTATTCTATCGATTATAAACTTGAGGAAATCGAACAGGAAAGGAAACTGAAATTGAGTAAAGTTCTACCACTAGATGCCGACAAACTACAGAAAGTAATGTCTGTTTTTTCAGATAGAAGTCCCTCAAAAGTACTTGTTAAGAAATACCACGAGCTTACTGTCAAAGATATCCAAACATTACGTCCAGGAAAATGGTTAAATGATAGTGTAATAGACTACTACTTAAATTTAGTATCTGATCAGAGCGAACTGTTTTTCAGCTGGACAAGTCATTTTTTCACAACTCTTCAAGAAAGAGGATATGCTGGTGTCAAAAGATGGGGGAAAAGAAAGAAGTTAAATTTATTTGAAAAAGATATTGTTTTCATTCCCATCAACATAAACTCCACTCACTGGGCATTATCTACAATTGACAATAAGTCCAAAACAATCCAGTATTACGACTCCCTTGGGGCCTATGGTGGTGAGTTTTCGGGCTTGCATTTGATAAAAACGTATATGGAAGGAGAAAAGGAAAGACTTGGGTTGCTGGTGGATGTTGATGTATATAAGATACTACCAAACATTGACGTTCCTCAGCAAAAAAATGGATTTGATTGTGGTGTTTTTGCATGTATCTGTGCCAATTATTTATCCAGATTTCAGGACTTAACTTATAGTCAGAAAGACATGAAGATACTCAGGCAAAGAATGGTTTTTGAAATACTTAGTGGGAAGTTGTTGTAAACCTAAAAGTGATAGCATAGAGTTTTGGAGTAAAACGTATATTAGTGTATTATAGTTTAATAAATTAAATAACCCTCTATCGTGTTTGTGATGCTATTGATCCGCATAGGTGCTTATTTGAATTAAGGCAAACATTGTTCTCTTCATCGATTCCATGGGATGAATATTCCATAGAAGTGAAAAAGTGAAGAAACACTATAAAATTGCACAAAGGTAAGAATGCCTTGATGTTCTATTCCATCGCCAGTAATGTTCGCTCTTAAAGCTTCCTAAATTAACTTAAATGCTCAAGCCTAACAAAAAATTGGTCTATAAATAGAGGTACATTTCTCCATAAAAATTCAAATTCATCTTTTATCACTAAAATGATAAGTCATTTAGCTGATTACACCAATAACAACCCCTGGACTTCAAAAGTCAACTCTCCTGATATCTTGGAGCACAAAGATTTGTCTGACAGTTCTCCCGATCCCTGGAGCAGCTTGGAGTCACTTCCAATCTACACTTTGAAAAGTCCCATCAATAGTGATTCAGGGGCGGATCCTGTCGGAATCCCCCAAAAATCCAACACCCTTGCAACTTCCTTGTCTGAAAAACAGGATGTTCCAAAAATCAAATCTGCTGAGAAAAATTTTGCAGCCTATCAACATATCGAAAAAGAATTCGCAGCCACATCTTTTGTAGCTGATGAAACTAATTCTATTGATAACACCAGATTATCGAGCTCTACCTTGAGAGCCATTGAGGATATTGAGTATGAAGTTTCTGACCTGATCTTTGGAGGCCTCAGTGATGGCTCAGAGTTCGATGCTGATATCATTAGTTTCTCAATTCAAGAAGATTCAGAACCAGAAGGAAAGCCAGAAACTAAATCCAAAAAGCCTGAAAAGTCCAAATCCTTATTCAAGAAAAAACCCAAGGAAGTCAAAGTTAAAGAAAATATAAAACCTGAAAAGTCTTTCAGAAAACGTTACTTCCACATTGCTGCTTGGGCTGTCCAAAAGAGAGTCCGAAATGCAGCTCGCTATACGAAGAACTACTTTGTGGATAAAGAGTTCCAAATCAGATGTGGATGGCCTTCTTGTAAAGACACAGCAAGGACTACAAGACGTGTAACTAGGGCACCACTTGTTTTAGTAGGAGGATTAGTATTCTATATTATTCACGGAACTGTCAAGGGAGTGAATATTTCTGCTAAGCATACAAAGAGAGGAATCAGTTCTGTTCTTCGGGGTGCAAGAATTAAATTGGGACATGGGTCTAGTTGTTTCAAAGCTAAGTTTAAGAAGAATGATCCGTATTTCATCTTTCACAAACAGATCTTGGAGCAAGTAGATGAGCCTGTACATGAAGCTACTAACGAGTCTCCTTGTACCAGATGTGAAAAGGCTTGGAGTCTTAATTACTTACAAGACCATGTCAAGTATCTCATCAGAAGAGGACCTGAACCAAAGTTCAGAGACTACAATGTAACACACACCAAAGCCAATTGCCCATATCCAGAAGTTCAACGTGCTGAAAATTGGGAGGAACAGTTTGAATTATTCTCAGCCAGAAAACTCGAGCAATTGGACAGATTATTGAAACAGTATAATCAACCAGCCTTTCAGTATCCACCTGAATTAAATCTCAATCAAGTAAGTCCCATGAGACCAATTGACCCACCAGCTTCAGCATCTTACAGTATCCCCGAAAGTTTTGTAAGAATCGTTTAACTGAAAACAAAAATTGAAAAAAATGGTAAAAAAATCGAAAAGATTAAAAAAGGTATATAACTCAACATATGTATATAACTACTCTATTAAATATAATATTAATAATTATTATCACATAGTTGTCCAAAAAAAATAAAACGTCTAATCGTGGGGTAAGAAAATTCACATTCATATTTTTCAAATCTCATAAATACGCAGCCTCCCGCTAATTGCAAATTTCAAAATGCAAACCTCTCAGGAAATTCAATTTAAAGGCGACTTCAAGTCTGCTATTACTACTCATATCTCCCTTCAAAACTCTGGAAGTACTCCGCTTGCCTATAAGGTTAAGACCAATGTTCCAAGAGTTTATCGTGTTAAACCAAACCATGGAGTAGTCGAGCCTCAGCAATCCCTTAAGCTCGAAGTTACTTTACCTCAATTATCTGAACCTTTACCTGCTAATTACATTTCGAAACACAAGTTTTTGATTGTTTCTGTTCCAAGTGATGGACTTAGTGGAAGTGATGTTCAAGCCAACTGGCCTGAATTGCAAAAGAAATATGCCAGTGCTGTAGCTTTGAGTAAAGTTAAGATTAACTACGTTAACACCGGTGAAGTTGCTCCTAAACGTAGTGCTTCTGAATTGAACGGTAAGTCCAAACGTATCTCGAAATTCGTTGGTAATGGCTCGGCTGATGCTGCTGCTAACGGTTCTGTTTCTCACGGTTCTTCTGGTTATGGAGCTGCTGCTGCTGTTGGAGCTGCTGGGGTTGCTGCTGGAGCTGCTGGAGCTGCTGGAGCCGTGGCTGCTTCGAGAAAACCATCTCGTGATCGTCTCGGCTCGTCTGACCATTCTGCTGCGGTTTCAAGATCTGCTCCACAAGAACAATCTTACTCGAACTATTCTAATAGTAATGGACATGCTGCTGCTGCACCGGCAGCACCTGCAGCAGATTATAGTAAAGAGTTGGAAGCTTTGGCAGAACTGCAGCAACTTTTGGGCAAGAAATTGGACAGTATCGAACGGTACGTTATCATTGCGTTGATGCTTCTTTCATTTATTCTTGGTAAGTTGATGGTTTGATACTATTTAGTTCGTATGTACTATTTACAATTGTTTTAATCACTTAAAAATCCCCAAAATACTGGAGCTTTGTTGTTTTTCTCCTTTCTTAATCTCTGTAATTTGTTTCTCCCAGTCTACAATCTTTTGACTCGATCCTTCAATTTTATCAACCAAATACTTCATTCTGTTATCGAGTTTATAATCCTGGAATCTGAACTTAGCAAGTTCATCTTCGTAGCCTAGAATCTTAGATGTTTCTAATTTCACAAGATTGTTATAATGGTTTAACTCAAAACTGTTGAAAATTTCATGGTTCGAAACAAGATTCTTGAATGCTGCTTTGTAGATTGGTCTACCAGTAGTTATTTCTGAAAGAACACCTTTTTCACGTTTGAGAGCAATTAAATCGTTCTTTTCCAATGCTGAAAGAACGGCTCCAGTTTCGTTATTAGGTTTAAATAATGGACTCTTGGTAAGATCGTTGTACTTGATTGTGTCTGACTTTGATAACTGCTTGATCAATTCCCATACCTGAAGTGGATCCCAATTCTTAAAATCATTGTCATCGGATTTGGTCGAATTGTACAAGAAGAAAGTGGTGATTTGCTCAGCAGCTTGTGAAACCATTTCATTTAACGATTCATGGGGAGTTTCTCCGGATCTAATACGTCTTAAGAAAGCTTGCAAGTCCAACATTCTTCCACCTAAAGGCTTTAATGTTTCTTTGATAATATCAGGGTCAAACTTCTCATACCTTAAAGCTTTGAGTTGGTTCATCACGTAATAGTAACTTCCTGACTCACTTGCATCATTTAAAGAAATAGTTTTGAAAACCTGGTTGGGCAAAGAATGGTTGAGTTGTTGCACAGAACCAACATCGTTAGTTATGAAAATTACATGGGCCACATTACTTTGTATAACAGAAGCTGCCCAATCACTTAGCATTTTGTAGAAGAAATCATTCGACTCAGTTTGAGATCTACTTGCAAATTTGTTGATGACAATAATAGGTTTGACTTCTGGCTTTTGCTGCAAATACAGATCAATTTTCATGACATCTTCAAGTTTGATTTCAACATCCGGATTCTCTCTCTGCTTGGCCTTCTGTCTACGTCTTTTGGATTCGATTTCTCTTTCGTAGTCAGGATACTCCGTTAAAGCTACAGACCGAAGAGCCTGTGATGTCAACAGAAGAATGTTTTTGATTTGAGTTTCTTTCGATTCACTTAACCCACTCTTTTGTCCACTAATACTTTGCACTGCCAAATCAATGAATTGGGTAATTGAACCCAACCAGCTGAAAACAGGATAATATCCAACTTGCGAAGCTAACGATTCAATGAGTTTTGATTCCGTTCTTGACTTCACAATAGCGTCACAGTCAATATGAAGAATCTTTTTAGAAAGCTGGGGGTCACTTAATAAAGTATCGTCAATAACTAATTCTCTCTTTCCAGAACCTTTAGGACCTCTAACGATAATAAACGTATTCACATTTTCGTATATCCAAAGCTTGATTTGCTTGGTTCTTTCGAGTCTTTCATTCCAAAGAGTATTTGCATCTATAGTATCGGTTTCGCTATCCAAGTCACTTTCGTTGCTGATAGTGTCATCTTTACATCTCGTATGTAAAGTGTCACCAATATAGTCGTAACTGGATGAGAACCAAGATTGAATCATGAGTAAAGGACGGGCAAAGAACTTGAAGTACTTGTTGTCTTTATAGTGGCTTAAAGAAAGTTTATGTTCAATTTTATCTTCGATGAAAAACTGTCTGATAGGATCAAAGATTAGAACCGCCACAGTAGCAAGAATGGCCAAAATCATAGGCACGGCAATTCTCTGGTGATTCAGAATAAAGTTGGTTACGTAGTTTACTCTTTCAATAGGAACATATTGCAAGTGCAAAGTCAGTTTGCCGTCATTTAACAGAATACCAGTGATACAGTTCTTAGCACAAATGCCCGATCTTATACGCTTGAAATGAACAATAGCGAAAGGGGTCGAGCTATTAGGAGGAATAATATCCAAAATTACCCCGTACCGTCTGAATAAAACGTACAATTCCTCTTCAGTCAAAGCCCCACCTTCGAACTTGACCTTAATTTTAGAGCTCGGAAATCTCCTTAAATCTTCAATCCATGGTGTTCCTTTAACCTGAAAAACAGCAGGATACGTGTTTAAAACACTTTTGAAAAAGTATCTCATGTAGTTAGTATCATTCTTTCTGTTGAGTTCAAAGTTAGAGCAGATGGTTGTAATCAATTCTTTAGGAGTTGTTGAAGGAGGCACAGAAAACTTCACAAAAGCACCGGCATCTCTTTTAAGAGGCACAAATTCAAGAATATTTGCACCTTCAGGAAGAGGATTGTCTTCAGACTGAGCAAAGTCGAAAGCCTGTTTCTTCAATTCCTCAGTGTCCTGGCTTGATGGAATAAGAAGTTTAAGCCACTGAGTAGCTTTGAACAAAGAAACCCCTCTGCCATAAATATGGTCAAAATAAAGAAGAATTTCTTTGTTTCTGTCTATATCAACCACTCCAGTTGCAGAAGCTGAACCTGTATCGGTAGCATCTGATTCTTTCTTAATTTTTTGAATATCAGTAAGACATCTTGTCAATAGTGGATTAATGTGTCTTTTGGGAGTCAACAAAGACAACTGTCTTGTGAAAGCTCGTTTTAAAACACCTGAGCCAATTTGAAAAGACATCAATTGAGCAATAATTCCTTGATTGCGATCTTATCAAAATCAGCCGCACTTTTACTTTATTCACTTTTACTTTATTCACTTTAATCACTTTATTCACTATTTATAACTAATCTACAACAGCAGTTGGAATGGCATTGGGAATGTTTTTCATGAAATCCATGGTTTTCAACGGACGAACTTTGGAGTCTGAATCATTAACTTTCTTACCGTTCTTATAGTTGGAACGAATGTACTCTCTCATAGAAGTAAGGGCTGCTTCTCTACACAATTCTTTTAAATCAGATCCACTGTACCCTTTTGTATTGTAAACCACACTTTCCATGTCAAAATCTATCGTATCAACTTTGCTATCCTTCAAGATTTTCGTCAAAATAGAACTTCTCTGTGCAGCATTTGGCTTACCCACAGCAAATTGTTTAGGTAAACGACGCATAAACGCAGCATCGATATCACTTTGTCTATTGGTAGCTCCCATCACCATGATTCTTCCGTTACTAACAAGCCCGTCCCAAAGAGTCATGAATTCAGCCTTTAACATGGCACTTACTTCGTGATCAGTGCTGCTTCTATCTCTTAAAAACGAATCAATTTCGTCTATAAAAATAATACATGGCTGAAGTTTGTTGGCTAAAGAGAAAATAGCATCGACAATTTTGTTACTCTCACCGTACCATTTATCCATTATTGTCGACATCCTTATCAGGAGAAAATAGGCACCACTTTCTTTAGCAATAGCTTTGGCCAACATGGTTTTACCGCATCCTGGGGGCCCGTGGAAAAGTACACCTTTTGGAGACTGGATTAAAGATTGGTGTTCAGCAAACAAATCAGGCTCTGTTAACGGTAAAATCACCGATTCTCTAAGGTCATCAATAATATCGTTCAAGCCACCAATATCTTCAAAAGTAACTGCCAAATCCTCTGGCATGATCAACGAACTGAGTAACAGTTTTTCGTACTCTGAAAAGTCTGTATTTTTAAGCACACTCAGCGAGTCTTTGATTCTTTTCAACACGCTTTGGCTTTTCTTCTTCGATTCCTTTGATTTCCCACTATTGGTAGGATCGTTGAGAATCTGTGTAAGAAGGTAGTACATCGACAACCCAGCCCCGGTGAGGAAGAACAAATCACCTACAAGCTTTAGGTCGAGCTTAAATTTACCGAAATCAAGTTTGAACCTGTTCATCCTGTGATTGTTATAAAAAAAAGATGCGACTCTCGGCCTAATTTGCCGCAGATTAGCACCGACTGTAGACAAGATTCGCGGTGGGTGGAATAAAAATCGATGAGATGAGCTCGAATGATAAGCATGAAATTAGAATTCCCGGAGCCATTCTTGACTCGATCAGAGACAGGGAGGACAAGGGTGAGTACAAGGACGATCTGAGGTACAGTTTGTTCGACAAAAATGCAAAGAAAAGAAAGGGCCCTGTAAAATCCAGAAAAGAGAAACGTCAAGAAGAGCGTAAGCTTAAGAAGCAGAAAAAGCAAAAGCCTGTAAATAAAAAACCTTTGAAACAGAATGAGGCTGTGGGTTCCAAGAAGCATAAAAAGGGTAATAAGCCAGCTCCAAATGAAGATGCTTTGGATAAATTGAAGAAGTTGAAAGGATCGAGCAAGAGCTCTGAAGTCAGAATTGTGAAAGAGGACGAGCTTGAAGATGATAGTTTTGACGAAGACGACTTTGGATTTGAATCTGATCAGGCCGATTTGAATGAAGATATTGATGAAGAGAATGCAGATCCACTTGCGGCTCTTAAGAGACTAAAACAGGGTAAATCCTCTTCTGAGCTCAGAATTGTTAAGGAAGATGAGCTCGATGATGATAGTTTATCTGATGATATGGGTGAAGAATCTGAAGATATGGTTGAAGAATCTGGTGATTTACATGAACAATCTGACTCAGAAGATCCACTAGCAGCACTTAAGAAGTTGAAAAATGGGAAGAAACTGAACTCTGACGTTAGAATTGTCAAAGAAGATGATCTTGATGATGAGTTTTCGGAGGATCTTGACGACTTGAGCGAAGGGCTCCCAGGAGAGGAAGAAGATGCGTATGATGAACAGGAAGACGATCCATTTGCAAAGCTCAAAGTATTGAAATCAATGGAAAAGAAGAAGCCAACGCCCAAAGAAGCAAAACCCAAGAAACGTCAAATTCCCGATTCTGTTTATGAACAGATGAGAAAGGACGAGGAAGATATGGCCTACTACGCTAAGAAGTTGGGTATGAAGAAAGGAAAGAAAAGTCTTTCTAAGTCTGGTGAAGATGACGTTATTGGAGGTTTATTAGATGGTCTTGATTTGGATTTTGACGAAGAAGAATTAGAGGAAGATGAAGAAGAGGAGGATAAATTCGAAGAAGGAGAGGATTATGATGAAGAAGATGAAGAGGATGAAGAAGATGGAGAAGAGGATGAAGATGAAGAACAGGAGGAAGAGGAAGAAACTGAAGAGAGAACACAAAACAATACATACGGATCTGACGATAGTATAAGTGATGGTGACTTCGACAGTGATTTACAAAGTGAGTTGGAAGAACTTTACGGCGCCGAAGGAGGCTTAGAAAGCGAAGACGATTTCGAAGAAAATACAGTGCCTGAAAAAGAGAACCCTTTTGTGGCTCCTTCTAAAGGCGATGAAGATTCCACCAAATACATTCCCCCAGCTTTACGTAGGAAGATGGCTCTTGAAACAGGAGATGTTTCTCCAGAAGTTCTCGCCCTTCAAAAGTCCATCAAAAGTGCAATCAATAAGGTTTCTGAAGCTAATATTGGGACAATTGTTAACGAGATCAATGGCCTTTACCTGATAAATCCAAGACACATAGTAAACGAAACATTAACAAACATTGTCATAGAGGGAATTGTTCTGTCTGGAAGGTTACTCGATACTTTTGTATACTTACAATCATGTGTTACTACTGCCATTTATCGTCTTCAGGGGGTTGAGTTTGGTGCACATTTCATTCAAACTTTGACTGAAAGATTCGATAAGGAGTTTAAGAACCCCGATTCTACCAAAGTAACTTCAAACATCATTTCTCTCCTTTCATCTGTGTACTCATTCCAGCTTGTTTCTTCAAAGTTGATATACGATATTATCAAGGTTTTGATTAAAGAGTTCAATGAATCTAATGCTGAAATTCTCCTTAGATTAATCAGAAACTCTGGAAACCAGATCAGAACTGATGATCCTGCTGCATTGAAGGAAATTGTTCTTCTCACAAATAAAGTTATCTCATCTAAAGATATTAATCCAAGAACACAGTTTTTGGTAGATACCATTAACTCATTAAAGAACAATAAACTCAAAGAGAACAATGAATTCACACATGAATTGGCCGTGAGATTGAGAAAGTTCCTTGGTGGTCTTGGAAGTAGACTACACGATCCTCTCCAGGTCAGTCTTGAAGATATTCGTAATGTCGATACCAAAGGTAAATGGTGGCTTATTGGTTCAGCATGGAAAGGAAATGATGAAGAACAAGAAAACTACGATACCAATGCTATGAATGAAATCTTAGATACGTCTGAACCTAATTGGATGCAACTTGCAAAAGAGCAAAGAATGAATACTGATATTCGTAGGGCAATTTTCATCACCATAATGTCTTCTGAAGACTATGTTGATGCAGTGACAAAACTTGACAAATTGCAGTTGAAAAAGGCCCAGGAGAGAGAAATCCCTCGTATTCTTATCCACTGTGTAGGTGTTGAACCAACATGGAATCCATACTATGGGCTTTTAGCACATAAATTATCGGAGTCACATTCATATAGAAAAACATTCCAGTTCATGTTCTGGGATATCCTAAGAGAGTTTGAAAAGGGCAACAATGACGATGATGAAGAGGATGATTTCTTAGGCTTCGATAATGAGGATGAAGAAACTAAGCTCAAAAGGATTTATAACTTGGGACGTTTCTTTGGTTTCCTTATAGCTGAAGGATCATTACCACTTCATTCGTTGAAAAATGTGAACTTTATAGTCGCAACCAGCGATACTAAACTCTTGCTTGAAATCATTCTTGTGACTTTCTTGGACCAAGTAGCAAAGAAGAGCCAGATGAATTCGGTTGGGAGTGGTCTTAAAAAGAGTAAAAATAGTGACATAACATTCAGCGATAATTTACTAGTGGAAAGAGTTGTAAAAGCTAAAGAGCAAGTGCCTTTGTTAAGAGGGCTTCAGTACTTTGTGCAAGAAAAGACCCTTAAAAGCACGTTTGTTTCTGGTAAGAGACAGAAGAAGAGAGTGGAGTGGGGATCGAATGCCATGTTCGATATAATAGATGAGCTTTTAGCCAACCAGGAATAGTGTATTATTTATAGAGCTGTGTATGAAAGCCAAATATAATTTAGTGAATGCGAATAGGTGTCAAGATATAATGTGCAAGGATCAATACACGAAAAAAACACGATTACGAGGACGAAAAATAAGTCAATATTAACAACCAGCCCAAAGTCTAGAATTTTAAGTATTTTAAATCAAGTTAAAGTCACGTAACTTTACATTAGGTAGCCAAGGAAGATACAGGAATTTCAAATGTATGAAAGGCTAATTGCAAAAAATATTGACGCTTGATGTTTTCCCAGAACCCCTGTTTCACAGAATGTCACCAAAAAAATCAACGGAGAAAACCCCGTAAACTATACATAAACCCTAGATTACGCAATCAGTAACATACCAAGAAACTGGTAGTAAAAGTAGCCGGACACCTATCTATAAATATCGCGTGTATATAAAGTCGTGGCTAAAAACTACTGGCTAAAAACGCTAAAATGGCTAAAACTCTCGATTATAACCGCCAGCCCTCGCCAAATGACACGTAGACCTCTCGAATTCTTGTTCAAATACCACCGGGTACCCTCATGAAAAATCTCTATCTCAAGCAACTGACCTCTATACGCTCCCTATATTTTGCAGCCATCTTGCCACGTCGCCGCGAGTATATTTTCCAGCTATGATATTAACAAGATCCAATATCAAGATCTTGAGACTCGGGGGCATTGCTTTGGGCTTAATTATTCTTGGAATATTCTTTACAAGAAACAGCTCCAGTCCCCAAACTGTATTTACACTTGATCCCATCAGTCTCAGTCGGTTTGCAGCACACAACCAAAAGATACAACCATTCATTGATGCTCTGGCTCCAAAACATCCTTTTGAAGAAAAAGTTCAAAAAGTAGGTGCAGAACAATATGAAGCCACTCCTGGCCCAAAAATTAAAGCTACTTTTGTAGCATTAGCCAGAAATTCAGATCTCTATGGGATCTTAAATTCCATTAGACAAGTCGAAGAAAGATTCAATCGCAAGTATCACTATGATTACGTGTTTTTGAATGACGACGACTTTACTGACGAGTTCAAAGACTCTGTTATGAATATTGTCAGTGGAAGTGTGAAATTCGGTAAAATTCCTACTGAACAGTGGTCTTATCCACCATGGATAGACCAAGAAAAAGCTGCCATTGCTAGAGAAAAAATGGTGGATGCTAAAGTTATTTACGGTGGTTCTGTTCCATATAGACACATGTGTAGATATGAATCCGGGTTTTTCTGGAGACATCCAATGATGGATGAGTATGATTACTACTGGAGAATTGACCCTGATATCAAAGTCTACTGTGACATTGACTATGATATTTTCAAATTTATGAAAGACAATAACAAAAGATACGGGTTCACTATTTCCATTCCAGAGTATAAAGAAACAATTCCAACTTTATGGGAAGAAACCAAAAAGTTCATTAAGGAAAACCCTCAGTATTTAGATGAAAATAACTTAATGGATTTCATTTCCTACGATAAAGGTGAAACTTATAATGGGTGCCACTACTGGTCAAATTTTGAAATTGCTGATTTGAATTTTTGGAGATCTGATGCTTACAGAGCTTATTTTGACCACTTAGACAAAGCTGGTGGATTCTTCTACGAAAGATGGGGTGATGCTCCTGTCCACTCTATTGCTGCTTCTTTATTTTTGCCTCAAGATCAAGTACATTTCTTTGATGATGTTGGATACTATCACGGCCCTTTCCACAATTGTCCAGTAGACCCAGAAATTAGAAAGGCAAAGAAGTGTGTCTGTAATCCTAAGGACGATGTCACGTGGAGAAAACACTCGTGTATTCAACGTTATAGTGCCATCAAAAAGGTTCCAAGATTAAAAGGATGGGAAGCTTTTAATGTTTAATTGATGATACGTTAAATTTAGATTAGTTTAGATTAAATAGGGTGTGTATTTATACTACTATTTACATATACGTCAAATCAATTCCAAGATTGCAACTGACTCAACATGCTTGGTCTGTGGAAAGAAATCGAACCCCGTGATGTCTTTCACTTTATACATTGGTTCTTCTTGTAGGTTCATGAATGTGGATATATCTCTTGCTTGTGTGAAAACATTGCAGCTCACATAGACAATAGCTTTAGGTTTGAAGTCGAGCACTTGTTGTAAAAAATCTTTATTTGACCCTTTACGTGAAGGATCCATGATGAGAATAGATTCTGATCCCTCGATACTGGAGTTTTTGAACTCTTTAGATTCAAACATAGAATCTGCACTTCCGTGAATAAACTGAACATTTTCAGGAACTTTGAGTCCATTGATTTTGGCATTGTGTGTAGCATATTTAATTGATGGACCAGCTATTTCAATTCCAAGAATCTTACCGTCTTCAGGAATATCTTTGGATAAGCATACGCCAAAAAAGCCACTTCCACAGTATGCATCTATTATATTTCTGAACTCAATGCCTTCCATATGATACCTTATATATTCGAGCAAAAGTGACATGATCAGATTATTGTTCTGAAAAAACTCATTTATAGGGAACTGGAACACAAAATCCTCTACCTTCTCAGTAACAACTTTCTTATTCCCCGTCAAACAAACAGTTTCAAAATCACCAGTATCGAAATCAATCCTGACACTTTCTCTTAAAAGAAGCGTTCCATGAAATTTCTTACTCTCCAGTTTTTCCACTTTCTCAAATTCTGCTTCTCTGACAGACAGAAGCTCTCTGTTTATGGGAACAGTAGCAATTGGACAAGATGTTATATCCATGATTCCTTTAGTGGGATCAACATGTTTAATACCAATATTCATTGATTCTCTCACTGGTATTCCAGGTTGTTTTCTGTAGTCGTAGTGAGGTGTAAGTTTAGACCTATACGAGTATTCAAGCGGAGAAGGGGTAACCAATCCTAGGTCATTTTTATCAAAGGAGTTAAAAATTTCGGGATAGAAGAATTGGTAGGCTTTGTGGATTGTTTTCTGTTTCAATTGAAGCTGGTTGTCGTAGCTGAGCATTTGATACTGGCATCCTGAACAATCGTTAAAACTTCCACAGAGGATGAGTCTATCATTTCTCATAGTTTTCCTAGAGTTTTTGTTTTCCACGTCCAACATTACACTTTCAGCATACTCCATATGATGTGCAAGTGGACGTACTGATACAATATCCCCGGGTACAGCCTTAGGAATAACAAATATGGTATATTGGTCAGGCTCAGAATCGGTACAGTATTTTGATTTCGGCACGAGAGCCATTCCTGACCCCTCTGTTGTTATGTAAGATACTTCAACATTCTTTATTATTTGATCTGGTCGAGATCTGGTCGAAACGTATGTTTCAAGTACTTCGTCACTATTAATCACATTTTGTAATGTGATATCTGTGTTGTTATTTTGGTTATGGGTTTCGATGAAATCATTTATTTCTTTCCTTAATATACTAAGATTACTTGTTTCATCGCCAGTTCCTCGTTTTGTCCTTTTTGTCATTTTCTTCAAGTGTTTCTTTGCAGCCAGCTTGTAGAAACCCATGGACTCTGTTGACTGTGTATGCGTCAATACATGCGAGTACCGTAGCCAGAATTTTGATGATATTCCAGTCCTGACTACACAAGATACATCTACTCTGCCCACACTGTACAAGAACAGCACGCACCGTCTAGCTGCAAAACCACCGAGCTTCATGAGTGGAAATTCGCGATGAGCTGAGATCTAAGAACTGAGATCTAATAAGCTGCGATCATATAAACATTTATACATTACTATACAATTAAGCTGCGCCTGCAATTGGAGTTTCATCGTCAGGATACTTTCTCAAGTCAAGAGTAACAGTTTTAGACGAGTTTTCCTTCTTTTCCCTGTAAATACCTACCAAAGCATCGCTCTTCTCAAATAAGGTATTCTTCAAAGAGATGACAATAAACTGAAAGGTGGGAGAAGAGATCTTCTTGATATAGTTGGCTACTCTATTCACGTTAGCCGAGTCAAGGGCAGCGTCAACTTCATCCAACACGAAGAATGGTGAAGGATGGAACGAGTGAATGGCAAACAACAATGCTAATGCTGCCATGGTTTTTTCACCACCTGAAAGAAGTTCCATATCTCTAAATCTCTTCATTGGGGGCATAGCGTGATACTTAATTCCTTTGAGGTAAGGTTCATCATCAGTCTCTAAAGTAAGATACGCAGAACCACCCATAGGAGCAGCAGCAGTTTTGGTAAGTTCCTTATAAATACCATCGATTTTATCAGAAATGTGTTCGAACGCTTTGACAAATAATTCCTTTCTCTTTTCTCTCACCACCTTAAACTTCTCAGAAGCTTCGTTTTCCTCTTGTCTTGCTCTGGTGAACTCTCTGTCGAATTGCTTAAGTCTTGTTTCTGTATCTCTGAGCCTTTCTGAAGCTTTGGAGTTTGGTGTCAACTTCTCCAACTCGTCTACAACAGACTCGTACTTAGCATTCAACTCGGCTTCAATCACTGAAGTATACTTTTCCAAAAGCCTATCTTCAAGCATATCATAATCGATAGAGATATTGTAGATCTCTTTGGCCAATTGGTCTACCGACTCGTTAAGCGAAATGGAATCCAACATACCATCCTGGAGAGGAATAACAATGTTTTCAATCTTACAGTTTTTAAGAAGATTGACTCTTTCCATATCGACTTTAAGAAGCACTTCTTCCGTATATGCCATTGATTTTTCGAAGCCACCAATCTCGGCTTTGAGTTCCTTGATACTGGCTTCGATGTGTTGGGTATACTTGAGCTTCTCTTTAAGGGTATTTCCCAATGTTGTTTTCTCTTGTTTGAGGATTTCTCTTTTGGCTTCAAACCCAGTTAAAGCCACTTCTAATTCATCCTTTTGTTCATTTAATTCATGGGCTCTAGCTTCCAATTCCTTCACTTCGACCTCAAGTTTATCTCTTCTGTTCCTAGTATCTTCTAACGATTCCAGGTCAAATTTGATCTTATTTGTGAGCATCATGATCATCTTGTTGAACTGAGCTCTTTCTTTTGATTTAACACGAAGCGCTGAGCCATGGAGTTCTTCATAATCTCTTAGTTTCTTGAAACCATGATCTTTACAGAAGTCCTTGAATATCTGTTTTTGGATAGCATCTATTTGTGAATCCAAAGCATTTATCTTACCTCCAATTTCAGTCAACTTGTTGTGCTCGGCTTCAATGGCTTTCTTTGTGCTTCTAACAGCTTCCTTGTTGAAAGCAATTTCAGTATCTTTATCCTTCATAGATCTTTCAATAACTTCCTTCTGATTTCTCAACAATGGAAGCTTATCATCTAACTCAGATATAGAGTCGTTGATGAGATTAATCTCCATTTCCTTGGGCTTTTTGTCCGCTACCTTGGATAATTCCAAAGTCAAATCATCTTTAACTTGGGTCAAAGATTTAATTTCGTTCTTATCCCAGCTTACATTACCAATTCTTTCAGTATTTACTCCACCAGACATCAACCCGGCTTTGTTTATAGTAGATCCTTGTAAAGTGACTATTTTGTTATCCAACTTTTTCAGACCCCATTTCAAGTCTCTAGCTATTTCCATATTATCAGTTACTAAAGCATTTCCAATAATGTACTTAACAGCAGTTTCCAAGTATGATTCTTGAACTTCCACAACATCAATACCAGGTTGGGCATTTTGGTGGATTGAACGAAGATAATTCAAATTGATGTTATCAGCTGTAATTGTGTCCAATGGGATGAAAGTAGCAGTTCCAAGTCTTCTTTCCTTTAAGATCTCAATACACTTGTAAGCAACTGAAACAGTTTCAACAACGATAGAATCAAAATGTCTGCCTAATAAAGTGACCAAAGCAGACTCGTATTTCTTAGCAGAGGGTCTTATCAAATCATAAACAAATCCTTTTACAGCGTTCTGGGGAGATAAATTTTTTAACACCAGAAGAATCTCTCTTTGCTTTCTGTATTTGTGAGATGCTCTTTGCTTCGAACTTAACTCGTCAAGCTTGACTAAAACATCCCTAAGTTCAGAGTTAAGTTTTAATTCTTTATAGTTACATTTCTCTAACTCCTGTATCATCTCGTTCCTGAGACTAATTTTATCATTCTTGGTGGAAAGAACATCAGATATCTGGGAATTGACAGTTCCTAAATCGAAGTTCAACTCGCTGTTTTTACTGAACTCTAATTCACTAATGATATTTTCATAATTTTCAATCTGCTCTTGTTTGATCTTTACAATTGACTCAACAGAGTCTCTTTCGTTATGGACAAGACTCAACTTCTCCTCGAGTTCAGATCCTCCCTGGGAAAGAAACTGCTTTCTGAGCTCTTCATATTCGGTGTGCACTTCAGGAGACAAATCAGACGAGCTCACAGCCTTATTGATCTTGTCCTCGAACTTTTTCAATTCCTTCTTTACAAGAGTCAATTGCTTTTCTAAGGCTTTCAAGTTGATCTCTTTCTTGGAAATTTCACGCGTCAAGTCTTTGATTTTAAGAGCATGGTTTGTCAATTTGTTGGTTAAGGATTTCAGATTAGCATTGATAGGAATAATAAGTCTCTTTTGTTTATCAATGTCGGTTTCTAATCCCGAAATTTGGTCGTCAAATTTGCTCACATCGAGCGATTTAGTAGTATACTCAGCTACCAAATCGTCGTATGATTTCTGTTCCTTCTTCAACTTCTTCTGTAACGACTTGTGTTCTTTTTTCTTTTCATCTAAGGACATCTCCATCTCGTTGTGTTTCATTTCATTGTGGTACAATTTGTATAAATTCATAATCTTTACCAAGTTAGATTTTTGGGTTAATTTCTGCTCAAACACTTCCTGTTCATGAAGCTGGTCCTTATACTGCTTTGACTCTGTGTTCAAGGTTCTTTTTCTGGAGAAAACAGAGCTGGCCAACTCATGTGCCTTTTCGACCTCTTCCTTGAGCTCGTCGTACTCTTTGGCGTACTCGATCGAGCCACTTATGGTTTCGACCAACTTGGTCAAATCCTTGGGAGTTTGAGCAGCTATCAGCTCCACATCACCCTGGAATACCAAAAAGTTCTTAGCCTTGATCAATATATTTTCCTGTTTTAGTACGCTGGCGTATTGCGTAGCAGTCACCGCTTTATCGTCGATTTTGTAGTCGGTTGTACCAGATTCCAAGATAGTTCTTTTGAATTCTAATTTAGACCCATCATCTTGTTCGTAGATGGCTTTGACGTATGCCGACGTAGGGTTTTGGTCAGCTACGTCCAAAGATGCATCGGCAAGCGATGTGTCTTCAAGACGGCCTCTGTAAATCAAATCTTTGGAGGTTTGAGACCTGAGTTGAGAAGATCTAATGCCCAAAACAAACGAGATTGCGTCCATCATATTGGACTTTCCAGCCCCATTGGGGCCGATGATGGATGTGAAACAGCTTGTTCCAAACCCGATGTGGGCCGTGCCTCTGTACGACTTGAAGTTGTGGAGCTCTAGCCCTAATAATCTACCCATGTTGAAACGCGACGCGTTGTTTAGCTGCGAAAATGTGTTTGAGATTCGATTTTTGTCTTGTAGATTTTTGTTTTGTGACCCATAAATTGTGTTAATTTTGATATAAGTTTTTTAGTCGAACACTGGATTAAATACTGTTGGAGTGCTTGGATAAGTTAGCGCTACTTTCTGTTATTTTTATAAACAACTCTGAATTTGATATAATATGCTTATATGCAGTACTAAAAATAGTGTTTAAAATCATACTGGCAGTGCCAGTTCCTTTGGAATCAGTAATCAGTCCAGTGCCATCCCTTAACCAGTACCATGGACCAATACCATGGACCAGGACCAGGACCAGGACCAGAATCAGAACCAGAACCATAACCTTAGAATTTAGTAGCTTAGAAGCCATTGGCTACTCTGTACCCTGCTGATAAGATCATGCTCATTGCATCTTTAATTATATTCAGCCACTTATAACACTGTTCCCGTATCATTTGCCATTTTTCCTTTCATCCTAACAACCCTGTGATAAATTACATCAGCAATACCTCGTTCATGTGAACTCTTCATATGAACTCTTCATATGAACTATCTGGCGGAATTTACGTCAAAATTTGTAGCCCGAATTGCAAAATTCACAATTGCTAACTCTAATTTAATCAATAGATAACGAATGCATTACAAGTTCTCTCTCTCTTTACAAAACTTACATATCTTGATCTCCATATTCCTTAAACTCCCCTCCCTACTCATTATAGATCCCAACTGCTACCCGGATACACTATGAGCCGTACGAGCCACGCGCGCGATAAGAGATACCAGAGTTACCTCATGTTCAACGAGAAAGGTACTCCACTCTACCCCGAAAGCGATGAACAAATTCGTGATAGCTTCACGTTCTTGTCCCCTTTCCAATGCTTAGGCTTAGGAATGAAAAAGCCTCCACGGCCAAACCTTCCTCCCGAGTACGCTTACATGGACTCCGACTCTGAGGATGAGATTGAGCCGGACTTGCCAGATTTACCTTACAATTCAAGTGCCCAAACAAGTTTAGTCAGTTCTCTTAGTACTTCTGAAAGACTTTTGGAAATCAGAAAACTTATGAAAAAGCATGGAATTGGGGTCTACATTGTCCCTAGTGAAGATGAGCACCAAAGTGAGTATACGGCACTCGCTGATAAAAGAAGAGAATTCATTACGGGATTCACTGGAAGTGCTGGAATTGCTGTTATCACTTTGGATAGTGTTGGGAAAGACAATACGTTAATTGGTGAAGCTGCTCTTTCTACTGATGGAAGATACTTTCTCCAGGCTGAAAAGCAGCTTGATGAGAATTGGACTCTTCTCAAACAGGGCATCCCTCTGTATCCTAAATGGACACAATTTGCTATCAACAAAGCTATGGACAGTAACTTCTCCCATGTTATTTCGTGTAATCCCAAAATAATTAGTTTGGCTACTGGTGAGTTTTTTGATAAGGCTTCCAAAGCCCAGTACCAGGGCAAAATTGAATTTAAACCTTTGTTAGAAACAGATTTGGTAGACGAAGTTTGGGGCAGCGAAAAGCCGGAGAGATCCCTTGATCCTTTATTTGTATACGACTTGAAATATTCGGGAGAAACAGTTAACGCTAAGCTCGATAGAGTTCGTGAAAAAATTAAACTGTTCAACAAATCAGTATTTTTGGTCACAGCATTGGAAGATATCGCATGGCTTTTGAACTTACGTTGTTTAGGCGATGTTGAGTTCAACCCTGTGTTTTTCAGCTTTGCTATAGTCACTCTTGAAACTGTCACTTTATACATTGATGAGAGAAAGGTCTCCGACCAAAAAGTCAAGGACCACTTAGCAGAGATAAAAAATTTTCAAATCAAGCCATATAATGAGTTTTATACTGACTTGAAGACTTTCAGAGCTGACATTTTGGATTCAAACTTGGGCTTGGTTTTACCCTCAAAGTCAAGTACCACATATGCAGTTTGGTCCTCAATTCCACAGTCTATTTCCAAGCAAAGAATCGTATACAATTCTATCATCTCTTACTTGAAAATCTACAAGAACGAAACAGAGTTGTTCAACGCCCAGTTAGCTCATTATAAGGATTCGTTGGTGTTCATTATCTTTTCATCATGGCTTGAGAACCAGCTTATTTCCAAAAAGGCTAAAGTCAATGAATATCAAGCGGCCTGTAAGATTCATGATATCAGAACCAAGTTTCCTAACTTTTTATCGGAATCATACGAAACCATTTCATCTTCTGGACCAAATGGTTCTATTGTGCACTATGCTCCTTCTAAAGAAGCAAATTCGGTGATCAACCCAAAACACATTTATCTTATTGACTCAGGTGGCCAGTATTTGGAAGGTACAACTGATATCACTAGAACTTACAAGTTTGGAAATGAAGCACTTCTTGCCGAAGATAAAAAATTCTATACTCTTGTTTTAAAGGGCCATCTTAGCGTTGCAATGGCTAAGTTTCCTCCCAACAATCCACTCACGAGTGCTATTCTCGACTCCTATTCTCGTCAGCCCTTATGGAACGAAGGGCTTGACTTCAACCATGGATCGGGTCATGGAGTGGCTGCTTGTGGAAATGTACACGAAGGGCCTCTTTATCTTCTGACAACAGCCGGGGGACCCTCTACAGAAACTTTGTTTGCGCCTGGAGCTATCACGAGCATTGAGCCAGGTTACTATGTTGACGGAGTAAAAGGGTTTAGAATCGAAAGTGAAATTGCAATTGTTGAGAGAGATGGAGGCTTTGGTAAGACTCGTGATGGGCACAATTTTTTGGGCTTCAAATATTTGACCAAAGCTCCATTCTGTAGAAAATTGATCGATAAGGCATATTTGAGTGAAGTTGAGATCAAATGGATTAATGAATTCCATAAAAGTATCAGATCAGATTTCGCTTCTAAGTTGCTTGAAATGGGCGAAAGAAGAGCTTATCGTTGGTTAATCAACGAGACGAGAGAAATTTAAAAGTTATGAATAATATAATACACTAATATACAATAGTCATTATTGTTTGATCGAAGTAGAATAGAACTTGGGGTATTTCATGTCCTGACTCTTTTGATCGTCGTACTCTGGTTTCTTGAAGGAGCCTGGCTTTTTGAATGATCCTGGTTTTTTGAAAGTTCCTGGCTTTTTAAGATTCCTAAGGTTTACCAGTAAACCCTTGGATGGAGAATTAAGTTGTGTAAGGAATGTCTTTTTTGATATATCGTCATTTTTGTAGGCGGGAAACTTCAAATTGGCAGCATTTGATGGCTTATATCTTTTGTTTGGAATATCGTGACTTTCATCATAACTGGTGTTTTCTTTCATGTTATGTAAAGGACTGTTGAATCCCAATTCGTCATCCAAAAGTGACTTCAAGTCCTCCACCTTAACATTTGCACCTCTAGCAAGGTATATCAAACTCTCTTGTTGATCAATGGAAGAAAGGGAATCGAGTAAGTTCTTCATGATTGTAGATACAATGGTATCAATTTTCTTAAACTCGAAGTTTGGATCAAATTTGAGTAAATAAATCACGGCGGCAGAGGAAATGGTGGATATCGTAGTATACAATCCAGCTTCTGGATCATCTTTGGGTGCAAAATTACAGAAAACATTAAAGAAATCTGTGATAAGCTGGACCAAATTTTTATCTTCAATGAACTGATCGTTACTCAAATCCTTTGACGGAGAAATTCCCAGAACTTCGGCACTCACATCTTTTTCCTGCTTCATTAATCTCCGTTCTTTACGCTTATTAAACTCTTCTTCGATCCAGTTAAGTTTCTCAATAGAATCCTTTTCGCCAAACATCAGGGCAGCCCGTTTGGTGACCCTCGTACGTAAATCATTGTCTTTATTTCTTTCTCTGTTAACTTCTCTCCATCTTTTTTTCCTCTCTCTATTTTCCAAACGGATTCTTTCTTTGATTTCATAGCTCGATAAATTCGTCTTATCCTGGTTTGAAGCTTTGATTCTCAAGCTTGAATGGTTGGTGATACATCCAATAATAGAGTTGTTGACAAGGGTAATAAGATTGAAATTGTAGTTCAACAAATCACCCGTAGTGGGTTTTCCAGCAAGTACTAGAACATGATCGATAGCAGCTACACTTTTGAAGCGAGAATTTGACGTCAAGTAATTCTTCGCCAAGTTCAATGTGTTAACAAAGAGTTTCTCAAAATTACTATGCTTATAGTGATTGATTATCGAGATAAGCGACAGCGAGCTCTTGAAAATCTGAATATTGGAATTCGATAAGAAACTTGTAAGCGATTTTATCACAGAAACCAAACTTGAGTCTGTGCTTTTAGAAAGATCACTCATCAAAGATGTCAACTGGTTACCCAAATCAACTGGTTTCCTAGCACTAAGCGACTCCAATATAGAAAGTCTTTTACTAGATTCAGTTTCAGGTAAAGAGTCCCTGTTTTCGATTTCAAGATTATTCAACAACTCTGTTGGATTCTCCATGGCCATATTGAACGCATTGGTCAAAATATCGTTCATCTGAGACTTGTCTAAGTCTTCACCCCTTTCCTGGTCGCCAATGACATTTTTGAAAGCATTTGCTATAGTGGACTGCAATTGATCATCATCTATTTCTTCATCTCTTGAGTACTCCTCGTCGTCACCCTTTGATTTATTAACTTGGTTGGCAAAATGATTTAACACATTTTCATCTATTTTGGGCAAAACCAAATGCTTGCTCTTCCCTGGTTGATCATCAGCTTCACTGACCTGACTGGTGATTTCCTTGGCCAACTGCTGAAGCATATCCTCTGAAATATGCTCATTGGGTTTATCTGATTTCTTTTCGTGTTTCTCTACTAAACTGTGGAGAGATTCAGATATCACCTTATTCAAGTTATCATCAGCCATATTTTCTGGAGCTTCAGCAGTTTCAGCTTCAGGAGTATCGTCTTTCTGAATAGACTGGAACGCTTTTCCTATAGCATTTTCAAGATCAAGGTCATCGTCTTGTTCATCATACTCTTTCTCTACTTGCAACGGAGAATATGGTTCTTGCTCAGGTGTTTTTTCTTCTTTATCTTCGTGTTCTATCGGGGACTCACTTTTCTCGTTGCTTTCGTTTTGTTCATTTTCGTGCTCTTTGTCGTTCTTATCTTGGGTGCTTTCGTATTCATCGTGCCGTATTTCTGACCCCTGTTCTTCCTGTTGGTCTTTATCCACGCCTATGCTTTCAATAGCACTTGAAATTGCATTTGCAAGATTAAAGTCGTGATCTTCTTCGTTATCCTGTTGGTTTTCTTCGTTAGGCACGTTTTGGGCGTCTTGAGGTCGTATTTCCCCATCAAGACTTTTGAAGGCATCTTTTATGGCATCGTCAAAATTCAAGTTCATATCTTCATCTTCTGAGTCGATCTGGTTTTCAACTGTTTCACGATTCGTATATCCTGGGTCAGATACGCTATTATTTTCAGGAGTGTGGGAGTATTCCTTATCGTGAAGGTCATACTGGTGGTCAGGATTTTGAGGCTCGTGGTTGGGGTTTTCGGGAGATTGCTCATCTTGGTCCATGTTGTCAAACTTGAACTGCTTGAACACATCACCTAGTGCGTTTTGGAGTTCTATATCCTCTTCGTATTTGTCACTCATGTTGTGAAAATAAACAATCTTCGCGGGTTGAGATGTGGGCTTGATGCACCGCGATGTGGGTCTAGGTGGTGCTATTACCGTGGGGGTGAGTGCAAAACAGTTTTTAGTATTACGACAATTAAATCGTTCTTTTATTTGTAATTATTCACTATTAACTATTACTATTATAGATTCTTTATGAACAAATTTTTTATAAACAATTTTTTCACTAGCACTCCTAGCTCCTCTTATTACTCTTTGCAGCAACTCACCACTTCATCGGGAACTGGCTCATTCAATCCAAATACCAATTTTCCAAAGAATGCCCCCAAAATACACGATATAATAATATACCCATTATAGTACATGAACAATAACATGATAATGTAACTAGCTCCCCACTGAATCGTATAGATAACTGTTCTGATTAAGTGATTTGTAAATGTAGTGTTACGACGTCTAGCAATCCACTTATGGGAGACTGTATAAGTATAAGGATTGGCTACTTTGTTCAATGCGTTTTCTTCGACAGGGTCTCTAACAAGAGTTACAGCATCAAACTCTTTAGCTATTCTGTTTAGCCACTGGAAGAAAAACACTAACAAAAATACACCAATACAAGATCCGGCAAACATACCTTTACTTGTAACATGCCATGATTCTGCAATAAAACATGCATCAATAGTGTTCCAATTCCACAACATGGAGATTTTACATGCGGCCTTCATGTTCATACCATCCATATGGTCCATGTCACCACCCATGGACATTCTAACGTAAGGATCTAAAGCTGGAGCAGACATTGAGTTATAGAAATCGGGGAAAAGCTTGAATTTATAGATGGTTGAGTCAATTACATTACCGTATATACAAGCGTAAATTAACTTACGAAATGGATAGCTTTAAATCCGGGACACGATCAGATTTATTCGTTCATTTTTTGTTGGTTTCAGGAAGTGATAGTTGGTTTGTGGTGATTTATACATCAATATGGAACCTATTCTATAGCATAGTAGAAAAATGTAATTGAATAAGTCTTTAAAGTCCATTGTAATTAGGGACGGCTATAGTCAAAAGTGAGTACATTCTATTCCCCGATTTGGACAATCGCCCATACGATCAAATACGCTCCAAGCATTCTCGGACTAGGGTAGTGCTAAGATGAAAGGAAGCACCAAAAGTACACTTAAAATACTCACACATGAAAATACCATACACTTAAGTGTAGTGGATAGATCATGTGACCTGCTGTAGTGTATGAGCCTCTCGTGGTTTCGATTTTCCTCAATAAACTTTACAACTCTTCAAAACCCTCTTGATGTGATACTTCATCTATTCAGGCATCTAACTACTAAGCTGATAAAATTAAAGTACAACCATTAAAACAGACATGCACCAGAATTCAAAAAGTTTATAAGTCATACAAAAACCAAGCTTTGAAACTAAAATGTCAAGATAACATAAACTAATACAAGAATCAAACTGATACAAAATGAAAATGAACAAAACTACACAAAACTACACAAAATCCGTTATTGGTCTGCCCAAATCATCAGCCACCTCCATGTCTATCGTTAGCCCCGCGGATGCAAAATGATTCGCCGAAACCGGCGACGCCGCATCGTCTTTTTCCTGACGAAATAACCAAATAAGTGTTCTCGGAGTACAACCCTCCATCAGATCCACACTTTCAAGTCCCTAATATGAACGCCAATAATCGAATCTACTAAAACCCTTGAATGACTGCTTATAAATTAAATGTGGTCCTTTAGGTGCACAAAAGTCCGAGATGGACCTTTTTGAGAAAAACCTCTGCGGCTTGAAGAAAATCCCAAGAACTATACTTCGGCAGTGATAGCACTAAAATAACACCGTTTCGCGGTACTGTACCACCAATTAATAAGTGCGTGTCTTTGCTTTGCGCGTGCTTGCTGTGTACTTCGGATGGATGCCCCACGATTATAACTATTCGTGTATACTAGCTTGAGCAACCAATCATATTAGTTTGATCTGTCAAACTAGGATCCACACCTATACCTACAATCGCATACCCTCTTAAAATCCCATCTTCCATTCGCTTCCAAAAACATCCCCCACTAATTCAACATTTTCGTGCGCTCATAGGCCCAGCCAATTTTTCAGATCGCTCAAATATAAATAGCCACGAAAATCCTCAAATTAACTCAACAATAATAATGTCCAACTCCTTAGAACAATTGAAAGCTACCGGTACTACCATTGTCACCGACACTGGTGAATTCGAAAGTATTGCTAAGTACACCCCACAAGATGCTACCACCAACCCATCTTTAATTCTTGCTGCTTCTAAGAAACCAGAATACGCTAAGGTTATTGATGTTGCCATCAATTACGCTAAGGATAAAGGTTCTTCTAAATCTGAAAAAGCTGCCCTTGCTTTGGACAGATTGTTAGTTGAATTCGGTAAAGAAATCTTGAACATTGTTCCAGGTAGAGTATCTACTGAAGTCGACGCTCAATTATCTTTTGACAAACAAGCTACCATTGATAAGGCTCTTGAAATCATCAAGTTATACGAATCAATTGGTATCAACAAGGACAGAATTTTGATCAAAATTGCTTCTACTTGGGAAGGTATTCAAGCCGCTAAAGAATTAGAAGCTAAGCACGGTATTCACTGTAACTTAACTTTGTTATTCTCTTTCGCTCAAGCTGTTGCTTGTGCTGAAGCTAAGGTTACCTTGATTTCTCCTTTCGTTGGTAGAATCTTGGACTGGTACAAGGCTAGTACCGGTGAATCTTACACCCAAGAAACTGACCCAGGTGTTGTGTCTGTTAAGAGAATTTTCAACTACTACAAGAAATTCGGTTACGACACCATTGTTATGGGTGCTTCTTTCAGAAACACTGGTGAAATTAAGGAATTGGCTGGTTGTGATTTCTTAACTGTTGCTCCAAAATTATTGGAAGAATTAATTAACTCTACCGAAGACATTCCACAAAAATTGGATGTTGCTTCTGCCAAATCTACCAATGAAGAAAAGGTTACCTTCATTGACAATGAAGCTGCTTTCAGATTCGCTTTGAACGAAGATGCTATGGCTACTGAAAAATTGGCTCAAGGTATCAGAGGTTTCTCCAAGGATGCTAAAACCTTATTGGCTCAATTGGAAGAAAGATTCTAAGTTAATTAGTTAATAAATGTGATTGTTAAGTATTGTATTTTATCTCATTTTTGGCACTGTCCCTCATTTCTTTACCTGTTAAATCTGTTAGAATCACTTGATCGGTTCTCAAACTGATGGTGTCTTAGATAAACGTTACTGTAAATTGGAAAATTCAAGATACACTAAGATAAGCTTATGTTATTTTGTAAAAGTGAGCTGTAATTAATTGTCTTGTTAAAGTATCGTAATGCAACTGTCCTGTATCGCCGGGTAACTTCTAATTTCATTTCCAATTCAGAATTACCTCTAGTCTAGGTCGACTGAGGTGCGACTTCGACCTATAATGGGCCCTTTTAAGCCAGAAGTATTGGTGAAGGCCGCGCTTTATCACAGCACCGATTGTATTCGATTCAAGCTGACTCATGGCTAACACTTCGGCAACTTCGAGACAACCTATAGAAAAAACGGTCTCAAAACCTTACCCTATTGTTGGGACTTCATGTATCATCAATGGATTTGGAAGAGGATCTCTGGAATTAGGTATTCCAACTGCTAACATCCCCATTACTAAAGATCTCGCTCAGTTAAAGCCTGGAATCTACTTCGGATACTCAAAAGTTACTCCTATTTCAAAAGATCCAGAAACAAAAATCCGTCAGGATGACCAGAAAGTTGAGTTTAACTATGGATCTGAACTTAGTTCGGATGAGCAAAATGTGTTCCCCATGGTGATGTCGATTGGATATAATCCATTTTACAATAATCTGGAAAAAACTGCAGAAGTCCATATTATTCGTCAATTCAGCAGCACGTTTTACGGAGCTAATATCAGGTACTCTGTATTGGGTTATATAAGACCGGAATTTGACTATACCACTAAAGAAGCATTGATAGAAGATATCAACTTGGACATAAAGTTGGCTGTAGATGCTTTAGAGGGTGACGATTACAAGAAACACAAACAGATCTAGATCAAGTTTTGGGGTTTATAGACGGGATAGTTTGTTCTAGCTAATGGTATTTTCCATTGATGTTTATCTGTCCAATATGTATATAATTAAACACTTACTTCCTTTTCAAATTAACTATTTGGAAACTAAGCTTCCAAATAAACTGAAACTTCCACTGTCTTTCCACTGTCTTCTCACTGTCTTTTTCACTGTCTTTCTCAACGTCTTTTTTAATGCTTTTTCAATGTCTTCATGATCTTATGTAAGATCTTTTTCTTCATGCAGCTCAAAACCCCTTCTTTCGCAGTAATTGAAATTTAAGCAATAATGGAGGCTGTATGTCATCTATCTGCTTACACCTGTGAACAGGTTCTGCAGTGTCCCCGATATTTCAGTATAGCTCAACACTATTATTGCCATACACAGCAAAGCTCGCTAGCATTTGCTGCATACACTCTAGGATTTTTTTTAGCAGTTTCGCTGCTCCTCCTACTACTCAGTCTAGTGATTAGCAGCTACTTGTTCACTAATCTTCATGCTATAACTGAAAAGTACAAAGTTCCATCCAAGCTCCTTTACTTTGTTATTATACCACTTTTGAACTCTTTGGGAGACATTACAAGTTATTATTACGGACTTCGTATAAGCCCCGAATTAGTTCTTGGTCAACTTATTGGCAGCAATTTGATAATTTGCGGACTTGTTTTTGGATCTATATGTGTGCTAGCTCCTATATCTGTACGACACAACAAGACAATCATTTTGGACATGGCCTGGCTTTTCGTGGTTTTTTTGGCTTTCAATGTGATAGTCAATGATGGTGAGATTACCATGGGCGAAAGTGGGGCTATGGCCATAATGTACTTGGGACACTTGGCATATCTTTTTGGACCGGGAAACAGAGAAGTCCAAGAGATTGTTGACCCTGAAGCTGATTGTGAAAATGCTGAGCTGATGGACTGTAATAGCCTGGATGGCCTGGTGAATTCGCTTTTAAATACAGCTGTATATGAAGTACCTTCTCGCCCAAGATCTCCAGCACAACAGGCAGTAGATGATGGAACGGTTCCATTGAATATCGATGAACAGCTAGAACGAATGGACAATTCTAAGAACGGAGTTTCTGCTGCTCACTTTATCATACACCACACGCAGAGCGGCTTAGCTTTGATAATACCTCCTTCAAATTGTGCTTACTATCCACTGTATTTTGCATATTATTACACCATAGCTAGTGGATTTGTTTTTTATAAACTCCCTGAAGGCTCGGGAAATTCTAGCTGGATTGCAGCCATAGTTCTCGTATGTGGGTATATTGGCTTTACTTTGTTACACAGAAGATTTAACCTTGTACTTTCCATGAACTGTTTGGCCATAATTATTTCGGTTTTTGTTGTACAAACAATAGCAGCTACAATGGTTTGGCTTGTGCAAAACTATGGAGTTCTTTTGCACCTAAAGGACTACACACTTGGGTTTTTGATTTTTTCCATCATGAACTCAATCAACGACATCATCACCAACATCACCTTGGCACTCAACTATAACTCTTTGGTGGGTATCCATGCGTGCTTAGGGACACCTTTACTCCTTGTGTTGGTAGGAATCGGATATAATTCTTTGCTTCTTCGCAGACCGTTGGCATTCAATTTAGAAAGTGATATGCTAACTGCTTCTCGAGGACTTGTGTTTTTAATAGGATGTATAATCATCATGCTTCCTCTTGGAAACTGGACACTTAGTCGACCCATGGGGCTTGTTGCCTTGGGATTTTGGGTCGTGATAAGCGTAATCAATTGGATGGGCGTATAGCTTCAATGAGTTTACGAATATAGAGATTACCGTTAATTACTACTCTGTCTATTTACTGTCTGTGTTGCGTTTTTAACTTGACCACTTTCTCGGAGTTTTTCCAGACTTTGGAGGAATAGTGTTTCTTGAACACCCACACTCTACGCATTGCCCTTGTAAAACTAGTATCAAAATAATCGGGTTCTACGAGAGTGGTATCACTGTCTTTGACTTCGAGATCAGGTGGGCTTTCAGGCTCGGGTGGGCTCTCAAGACCAGTTGAGGCAGGTCCCTTTTCATCGTCTGCGAAATATTCTTCCTCCTCCAGAATATCATAAAGCTCTCTTTTAGGAAACAAATTTGGCTCTGTTAAGTGTAATAAATATCTTCTGGTTGGACATCTGTGAAGGTCGTTGTCTTCGCTTTCTGAAAATCCGGCTTCGTCATCAGCAAGAGCAGGATCTTTGGAGCTAGTGTCTTTAAGTCGCAAATAAAAAGAACCTGGCAGTTCACAAACACTTGCTTGAACATTATCCTTGTTTTCGGATAAATATATATCTGACTGCATAGTCTCGTAAGTAGGATAGTCATGTACTGCACCATTTGACGAGTCCCATTCTTGAAAGGTTTGTGAAACACTTGAGCTTGGCTCTTGTAGTATCATGTGGCTAGTCTTCGGATTTTTGTCGCATTTTGCAGCAATTACATCTTCATCAGAAGAGGAGTCATCTTTTGAGAGAGCTTTACTGAACAAATGTGGTTCCCATTTGATAATCTCCCCTTCGACAGAAGCCAATTCATAGTCATCGTCTAAGCTTAACGTGCCACACATTTCCAGGACTGAAACAAGTTCATCAGACGATTGTTCTTCTGTTTCTGTCTCTGTTTCTGAATCACTTTTATCTGGGTTCATTACAAGCATGTTAGTAACACATTTCACTGGGGAATCCATTTGTTTTATAAAAAGTAATACTTTCCTATATTTTGCAGCAATTTCGTGATGCTCAAAACGGAAGGTCGCAGAATGATAGTGACAAGTTAAAGCGTGGAATAATATAGTTCGAAGAGGGTATTTCCCAAGTTTTATACAACAATAAAGTTAAAGTAGCTTTCATTGTTCCATGAAGACTCTTCAGAAAAACAAGGTAACATATTCTGTAATTTGTGAATTTTACAGTTCTCAGTAACTCAATTTATTCTTGTTCGTAATAATATACACTCATAAATACGTCTCCATTTCTTTATCGAAAGATTCATCCTCAACAAACTCCTTCCGATATTTCGGGTGATATTTCAACCAAATTTCCAAGACCTTTTTGTACTCTTCAGTTTTGTTTTCACAGTTCTTGAAAAGCTGCAATTTAGTCTCATTGTCAATATCGTAGTATAAAAGCATTTCCCAAGGCTTTTCAACCTCAAAAAGCTCTGCTATAATTTCCTTATTTCCATGAAGCCATTCTATTCCGGTTAATTTGTACAAGTCTGTTTCACTTGAAAGCATGTTCTTGGCCAATAAATAGTTACAACTATGTAGAAAGATATCCAACAATCTGTCGATTAAAACAGTTCGGTTGTACCTTCTGAGAGAAATGGCCCGTTTAAGGATCTCTCTGGACGAGTCTAGTTTATTTTGGCGAATCATGTAAGAAACGTATTTCATCCACACATCGTCATAGTTACAGGTTCTAATCACTGCCCGCTCGTAGCATTGCCGTACTGCACTAGAAGGAAGATGCAATTCTACATAGTCCAAGTATTTGAGCCATATTTTCATTTCGTTTCTGCTGATGTATTTGACATCGTAAAAGGGTCTGAGCTTTTTCTCATACTCATAGAGCTTGAACACTTTATACTGGGTTGCAATATAAATCTCGGATACATTCTTCTTCAATCCCTTTTCGGACTGGTGAGGTTTCGAACTATCACGGTGAACTGTACCATTTTCTATACGTGCAAGAAAGCTGCTGAAAAATCTCGAGTATCCATGGATAGGAACTTCAAGAACGTACCTTGAAAGTGACTCGTATTTGGCTTCAAATTCTAATCGAGGATCCACATCTTTGTAAGTGTCAAGAAACTCAAGATAGAGTTCATAAAATTCTGCTGCATAATAATTAAAGCCTATGTATTCTTTAGCAGCTTCGAAAAGTTTTAAATACAGCAGGCAATTTTCAGTAGATATGGGGAATGCAACGATTCTGAAACTCAAGTATTCTTGCCAGACTCGAGGAGAGTAGCTCAAATACACAAAGGCTTGATTGTACACAGCATCAGCATTTTCGAAGTTTCCAAGTTCATATTCGAGCGTGGCGTACTTAATCCAGTATGCTTCAAGTAAAGGGAATATCTGAAGAAAATCAGTATAGATTGCTCTCACGGCTTCAATTTTCTTAATAGGAGATGATTTTGTGACGGCCAATTCAGGAGAATGTAGTAGAGATTCCCATTTTTCAAGATTATAGGGCTCTTTTAGGAGTTCAATCGAGTGATTGTTCATTAGGGTAAAAACGCGCAGAGATGAGTAGAGAAGACTCGGTTTTGATCACCAGATTGGAAATCGAATAACATACCGGTAGTATTAGTTCAGTCGGTTATTGAGTCGGTATTTGAGTAGTATTTGAATCAGTATCTGATAATGGGTTAATATCACATTCCATCTTTTTATGTTTCAGCATACGCGAGGTGAATAAAAACTACATCTGTTCATGTGATCCAGCCTACACAAACCAGCCTCCTCAAACCAGCCTCCACAAACCAGCTACTATAACATGTGACTTGAATAACTAAATGTGAAATAAAACCTTAAGCAACCGCTGATCTACAATATCGATTTAAATGATATACTTTAAAGTGTCTTGTTTTCGAAATCGAAAACGCATAGCAATATTGAAATCTTCAAAACGTTTACGACATTCAAGTTGACCGATCAGATCTCACAGAAGTTCGAAATTACAAGTAAAACCAAACCTGAAGGTAAATAAATAAATAACGCATGAATCAATTCCGACCTTTAAGAGTCCATAATTATACAGATATCTATACTAAAAATAAAGCCGTGAGATTTTAACCAAATCTTCAGTGGATTAAACACATAGTTAAGAAGCTACTCGACTAATCAGTTAATAAAACGTTGTAGATTCGTGAGACATATTGACAATAGATTGGTTATAGAGCGCAATTATTAACTCGTTTGCAGCCGATTAAATAAAAAATATCTCTAGTGCTGGCATACAGCATTCTTGAAAACCAAACTTACTTATTGAAAAGTATATCATGGCTCGAAACAAATGTAATGTGACCCGGGACAAGCGGAAAAAGGCTTCTGAAATTCCTGACGACCTTCAATTAAGTAAATAAACAAAGGGATCTGGGGGGTTGTACGGGGAAATGAAGGAGCCACCGGTTGAAGCGTCGGCCAAAGTATCGGGCACCAAAAATTGCAACACTAACCGCGGGAGAAATGGCTGAATACCCGGGACATGAAAAAGTGCCAATTTACTAACGTACCGGAAAATAGTGTCCACTTTTTTGCATGAAGTACTGTACATTTTCTTTTCCCGGGGAAAATTTATTCACTGAATAACGAGAAAAAAGCCACCTCGGTGAATTGTTCTGTTTCCTGTCTACCCCAGAAACAATAAGGTGGGGACAACATAAGCGACAGGTGTATTTCAAATTAAAGTTACAATCGCGACGTAGTAAGTACAGGAGGTCTAACCCGACATGCTAAAGAGGAGTTTCTGTTTTAAAGTAATTCTCCTTTTGTAAGGTTTTATTTTAAGAACTAATGTCTTCCAAATTCTCGAAAGCAATCTAAACTATCCAGCCTCATCAAGCGGAAGCTCAAGCACTAAAAATGGCAAAATTTGCGGCGTCAAAAAGGCTAGCGCCGACGCAGGAATATGTCTTAATTTGACCATATTCAGACAGCCATGTAGGTAAGAGAGTTCGGCGGTTAAAAAGAAACCACCGCGTTAGGGACAACTAATAAGATTGAAAAAAAAACTTTGATATGATCCGAGGGTCCATTCCTTTTTCGGATAAACCTAGACTAAAATTCGGTCCTTGGCGTGCAAACGGCTAGAAAATTTTTCTTGTTGACGTCGTTGATCTTCCGTTTTGACGTCAGCTTGGCATCGAAGTTCCTGTGATTTACAGGACCTCATCGAATATAATATTGCTATGGGTTTAAGTTAGATATTTATAGTCACATGAAAATAAATATTACTATCAGATATTATTAATTATTGAATTTCGGTGGTGTTCTGAGGTTAGTTTTTTGAGGCACTGACCGATTCTGCTGGACCGATTTTGCTAGACCGATTTTGTCATATTGCATCTGTTTATATACTGTATCTTGTATATGCATTATTGAAGCTGGTAAAGTTCCTCGTCAACTGGTAAATAGTAACTCTTATATCGAAATAACAACAATAAAATTTATCGAGACGATTATTTGTTTACTACCGGTGAATTTACCAATATTTTCTATAGTTTCTATGGTTGGATCTTTGTCTTGCCGTTTTTTCTCGTACCATATAACAAAAAATGTTTGTGGGTTGCGAGCAGCGCCGTGCCCAGCTCTTGCACCTGCAGATACTATAGGTCCCTGCACATTAGCCGAGTGCATATAATTATTCCGACTTTCTATGACGTTTTCAAACACAAATTGCTCCAGCTTTAGCCTTTCACCGAATCCTTATAAATAGTCTGCCAAGCTCCTAGAATTCTTGATATTTTCTTAACTAATTCTTAGCACATTATGGGTTGGAATATAGCTGCAAGAACTAACACTTTTGGTCTCACAGGTAGACCTTTGCGTGTTGCAATTACTGCAACTGCCGTTACTGGATTTTCTCTTTTCGGTTATGATCAGGGTTTAATGTCTGGTATTATTACCTCCAAGCAATTTAATGATGAGTTCCCCGCAACTTATCAAGATTCTGTTAATCAGGGTGCCGTTACTTCCTGTTATGAATTAGGTTGTTTCTTCGGTGCTATCTACGCTTTGATCCGTGGTGATCACCATGGTAGAAGACCTTTGGTTATTTACGGTTCTATTATTATTATCCTCGGTACTGTTATCTCAGTCGCCGCTTTCAAAGACAGCTGGGGTTTGGGTCAATTTGTTATCGGAAGAGTTATTACTGGAATTGGTAATGGTTTGAATACTGCCACTATTCCAGTCTGGCAATCTGAAATGTCCAAGGCTGAAAATAGAGGTAGATTGGTTAACTTAGAAGGTTCTGTTATCGCTGTTGGTACTTTAATTGCTTACTGGTTGGATTTCGGATTAAGTTATATTAATAATTCTATCTCTTGGAGATTACCAGTTGCTGTTCAAATTGTTTTCGCTGCTGTCCTCTTGGCTGGTATTTTGCAATTACCAGAATCTCCAAGATGGTTAGTTGCTCATGACAGAAAGCCAGAAGCTACCCAAATCTTGGGTGCTTTGAACAGAGTTGAACCAGAATCTGATTATGTCTTAGCTGAAGTTACTCTTATTGCTGATGCTGTCAACAGATTCGACAAGGCTCAAGTTGGTGTCAAGGATTTATTCACCGGTGGTAAGACCCAACATTTCCAAAGAATGTTGATTGGTGCTTCTGGTCAATTCTTCCAACAATTCACTGGTTGTAACGCTGCCATTTACTACTCTACAGTTTTATTCGAACAAACTATTGGTTTAACTGGTAAGATGCCTTTGATTTTAGGTGGTGTTTTTGCTACCATCTATGCTTTGGCCACCATTCCTTCTTTCTTCCTTGTTGATACTTTAGGTAGAAGAAATTTATTCTTAATCGGTGCTATTGGCCAAGGTTGTTCTTTCCTTATTTCTTTCGGTTGCTTGGTTCACCCAACTACTCAAAACGCTAAGGGTGCTGCCGTTGGTTTATTCTTGTTTATTGTCTTCTTTGCTTTCACCATCTTGCCAATGCCATGGATTTACCCACCAGAAATTAATCCATTAAGAACTAGAACCCTTGCTTCTGCCGTATCCACTTGTACTAATTGGATCTGTAACTTCGCCGTTGTTATGTTCACTCCAATTTTCATTGCCAAGTCTGATTGGGGTACCTACCTTTTCTTTGCATGTATGAACTTCCTGTTCGTTCCAATTATTTTCTTCTTCTACCCAGAAACTGCCGGTAGACAATTGGAAGAAATTGATATCGTGTTCGCTAAAGCTCACACTGATGGTAGACAACCTTGGAGAGTTGCTGCCACTTTACCTAAGTTATCATTAGCTGAAATCGAAGAACAAGGTAATCAATTAGGATTATACAGTGATGATTTCGAAAAGAGACAAAACGAAACCAGAGAAGAAGGTTCTTCAATTGTGAAATCCAATGATGAATCCGACACTCCTGAAAACCAAGAAAAGGCTGAAGGTGTCTTAGCTAATGATACTGCTAACAAGGTTTAGTAGGATGACTGTTTTATATCCACTGTATAGACGTACAATATAATATTTATTAATATGTTTTCATAAATTAGCTCGTAAAAGGTATACTATTTACATGGTCTCGTATCAAATCCCAATACTGTTATCAAAAAAGAAGTTGGGCGTTTCCCCGAATAATTTATCAAGCGTGTCGTTGAAATCAGTCTCAGGATTGAAGGAGGTGATTTTATTATCAGCCATGTCAGGTTGATCAATAGTTGAATTAATACCATAGTCTTGTAATACTTGTTTTGACATAGTGTTTGGAGTAACAGGGCCTCTGTAACCAGAAAATGGAGTGCTTCCTTTACTTTCTTCAAGTAAACTTTCAAGCGAATTTTTACTTGAATCACGGGTATTCAGATGCGGTATGCTGAAGTATCCAGTTGGACCGGGTACAAGACTTGAGGGTAATGTACTAGGGTAGTCTTCAGTGCTGCCATTGACAGAATTATTGGATCCTGAGTACGTATCACTATATAATTCTGGTACTGAATCACCATTCATTTGATTTGTATATGATTGAACTGCAGGCTTTTGGCACACGCCGAAATTCTTTTGAAATATTTCGGGGAACAATTTCTTACAATAGTGGAATAACGACTGAAGCTCAGGATTGGTATCGTAGAATTTATAATTTGAGTGACTCTCCACAATTCTGATACCCACTTGAAGCATCACACTACATACCAAGAACGTCACTGATTCTCTTTGATTGTATGTTTTTTTGCATCCATCACGTTCCATAGGAGGTCTTCCCATTTGTGCCGAAAGTTTAAAACAACTCACAGAGCATTCAACCAATAAGTTCATATCATTCAATGTATCCACACTTTTCGGTTTATTCAAGCAGTGGGTTAATAATTCCAAGAACGCACTGAATTGATAGAAAATTAACCAGTTTTGACATGTAAAAGGGGTTGTTCTTCTATTTAAACTCTTCATAATATGAACAATGGTTCTTGTACTTCTCAATGACAAACTCTTGACTTTTTCTACCTCAGGATCTTGAAGATCCTCTTCTGAACAGTCAAGTTTAGAGATCAACTTGTTCATAGTCAATAAATGAGTGAAATAAGTAGAATGAAATGACAAAAGCAATTCCATGGGGAATCTCAGCAGTGCTAATCCAAGTACGGGTGCATCATTCAGGTAACTGCTAGGAAAAAGTGGGTCATCGTAAAACCTGGGCCTAAAAGCTGGGTCAACTTTATCAGCCAAGTTCTGCATCTGGGCATTCAATTTCGACAATATACCCAATATATCTTTAAATGAGTGATCACAAGAACTTGCACTGAAAAGCTGCGAATACGATTCTGCTCTGAGTCCATTTAAATGACTTAAAAAGTGGCAAATATAAGCTTCGAATCCTTTTTCGTGCAAAACAAATTGAAGAAACTTTGGATCCAAATTGTCACTACAATCTTTTTGAAAGGGAATAGATTTGGCCTTCTGATCATCATAAGCATAGACAAAATCTTTCTTTGTAAGAGTCGACACATCAGATGGATTAATCATGGGTGGTTTCCCATTCCTATAACAAATTTCAATATCAAAATATTCACAATACCACCAGACTTTTCTTCTGAATTGAGCATCTTCTTCCAGTAGCCCTTCCAAACTCTCTGCTCTATGTAATCCTATTTCTTGGGCATACCGTACCGCAATAGACGTGAGGATATAGTTAACAGTAGATTTAACAGCGCTTACCTCAAGGTATATGATCAATAACAAAATTGCTTGAATAGTGCAAATACCTTCACTAATAACAGAAATCATATCGTAGTAGTAAATAGAATTTTGAAAAAACTGAGATTGAATGTTGATCAAATCATTAGTAGATGTTAAGCTGAGTTTAGGAGTATTGTGGTCGGCCAGGTGAGGGCTGGGACTAGAAATTGCTCTCTCGTTAATGATGTATGAAATACATAGAGCCAATGCTATATTCATCATCAAAAGCTCTGAATATTTGAAGAGAGTCCACTCTTCATTTTGTGCGTAGCCTTGAACCAATAACCTTTGATTGTTATAGTAGCCATCAAATAATTTCCGTAAATACCCAATATCACATAAATTACTTGCCAAATAAATACTAGGGAAACAATCTAGAAGACCATAAACCAAATCCTGATCATCAGGAAAGCAGCCTCGATGAAGTTTCTTTCTTTGTTCAAGAGTTGAAACCCTGGGAGCAAACCAAGAGTCACTAAAACTTTTTATGCACATTTTGAAAAGTTTAGGCAAATTTTGGACAGGGATCAAAAGGTTTTGATGTTCTTTAGGCATTTTGGAAAAAATCCACCTAAAACTCTTATTACTGAAAATATGAAGAACCAGATGTGATCCATAAAAATCTTCCAGCAAATGGAACATTTTCACATTTGAATTTTTGGCTTGGTGCATCTCTTTGACTCCAAAAACATTACCCTTATCAACACGAGTTTTACGCATATATTCTCCTTCATCATAATTATCAACTGAGTTATTTGACTGGGAACTTTCAACTTTTGAGATAGATTTTGAGCCTTCACTAGAGTCACTTTCTGACTCCATGTCATCATCATCTTCTTCATCGGCAGCTGTTCCCAAAGTCATCGAGGAGGCCCCGCCCATTTTCAGTGCCAAGCTGTTAAGAAGACCTTCAAGCTTAGCTAGTCTATTATCCAAATCATTTAAAGACTGACTTTTTAATCCCTTCTTTGAAGCTCTAGGTTTACGTTTTGTTTCTGTTGGGTAAGTACATTCACCCCCACAGTTTGTGCAATTACTGCAAGGAGTTTTACCATCACACTTGACTTTTTTCTTACGACAGTATACGCATGCCTTAGCCACACGCTCACGTTTCTTTCGTTCTGAAATGACTACACTCATGATGATTAATAATGTAAGTGGCGTATCATCGCGGGATCGCGGTGATAAACCTGTAAGCACCGCACCAGGTGGAGGCGGAAACCACCGTGGTCTAGCACGACCCTCGTCCTATTTTCGTACCAACCACTCTGCGCATCAAATTTTTACGTCAAATTTCACATCCTGCATATATCGGTAATGAAAATTCTTTTGATACCTATACTTATTAGATACTCAAAATTCTGACTGAGCAGATTATCAATGGGTAATGAAGCCAATCTACAGGTATTTGTTGTGCTCATTTAGTTGAGTACATCTCAAAAAGAAAGCTGGGTTCCATTTACTGTCTAACCGGAAAACTGAAGAAGCAACGCCGCTCGCTAGAAATATATTTTGCATCTTGCAGTTGAACAATTAAGTTAGGAAACTTTTTACCTTCAGAGAATGATTTAGGGTATTATTTATTCACTATACAGGAGAAATTAATTTTATATATGAAAAGAAAAGAACTGTCAATTTTGTTTTACTTATTTGGTGGTCTTGCCTTTGTAGTTGATATTGTAGAAGAAGAGAAAAAAGAAATACGTTCGAAATAATAATGAAAAGCTTTAAAACCGCCTAAAGTGGCTTTACAGCTTTCTGAAAAGGTCCCTAACAGAAAATTCAATAATATTTTGTATATTACTAAGGAATTTGATTTTACAGCTTCAACAATTTATCATCTTTTTTTTTTTTACTTGGTTCCACCGTCCCATTGGAATGGATTCAGGTGAAGAATGAGGTGAGCAAAGAGTTTGTACCCTTTGGCATTTACTAGTCTCTACTACTTTCATGTTCATGAGCATCGAAATTATTCAACACTAAATAGGCATTCCGATTAAATGGGTCTTTGTCCATTAAACTCATTCCTTCATAAGGAATTGAGTCAAAATTCCAGTGAATGTATCTTTATGAGCTTTTTGCTCAGCTTCACTAGTCAGCTGAAGCTCTACTGATGAATAAGGACCCCTAAACTTCAAATTTCTAACTCCGCTGGAGATTGTAACAAGATAAGTCTTAATTTTGGGGAGTCGGAATCTTCAAACCTGATTTATTTACAGCACCAGCAGCAACACGAGCTTAAGCGAAGTCTACTTTGAACCCAGCTTCATTAATAAAGACAAAATTGCTAGCGTAAACTACACGTATTGCTTGAATTTTCTGGACAAATTGTTGTTTAACCTGTTGAGGTACGTTTCTCTTGAATTGCTCTTTTATAACCCCTTTCAAGCTGAACGAACATTCATACTTAAAAGAGTCACGTATTGCTTTGGCAACAGTAAAAACGTCGAATTGTTTTGCTAAAGCGTCCATAACGTCTTGAAAGAGAGCAGAAGGATTATCATCTACAAAAGAAGTCAAAAAGCTTCAATAAGCTTGGGTTTAGCAAATATTCCCCTATATTTGGGCTTATGGTGCTCATTTCTATCCAGGTCTTTGAACTGTCGGATCCACCTTTGAGCCGTACTTGCGTTGACATCTAAACTACTGGCGATGTTGAAAAATGAAAGGCTTCAGAGTCTTCAGAGACAACGCTAGAAGTACCATCGCCTTGTTCCTCGTATAAAAACTTAATTTAGAAAGAGATTTAGCTGTACCCATATCGACACCATTAATAAATAATATCCCATGCTAGTCAAGTAAGAAAATTATAAGGCTGCGATGCCTAATATTTATAGTGCAATGAAAGCCAGGGATGAAATTAAACTGCAACCGCCTTAGTTGGCCACGTTTGGCTTTAAGAGAAATTGTACAACGCCCGTTTCGATTTACAAAGACCAGATAGTTTTGATTGAAATTCTGAAACATTTAATCGTTTGGAGTGAAAAGCAAACAAAAAAACAATTTTTAAGGAAGAAAGGAATAGACCAGCTTTACCATAAACTAATTGTAATAAAAATTCTGTAAATTGCTGATTGAAACTAAAAGTTAACATTTTAGGTAGTTGCAATACCTTTGAAGAGGTTTTAGAGTAGCATGAGAGTCTAAGTAGTGTAGATACTTGTCAAATTCAATCATTAATTATTACTATATCCAATCGTTTAATTTATACATGTCATGTCAAATGACTCAAAACCCGAGATTATTATCGAAGAAAAAGTTGGGTAATTGATTCATTTGATAGTTCACCAAATTGCTAAGCAGCTCATCCCCCATTTCAAAAGCACCCCCAAGAAAATCTGGCGATGTTTGTGATTCAGAAGAACCAGCACTAGACGAATATCCAACTCCAGGAACAAACTGTGATGGTACTGGTTCCTTACCATTATAATTGGTCTGCTCGGTTGCATGCATCAAATTAGCCAATGATGGATTATAGCTTGGTGAATTCACTCTGTATTCCACCCCATCATTAGGTATAAACTCTCTATCATAAACTAACAGACCATCAGGTGGTGTTCCATCAAATAGTTGGGGAGATGAATCGACTTTGCTAGGTTTCTTAGGTGAAATCCGACGTTTTGACCCAGCTTTCTCACTCATACGAATAGTGAAGTCTCTATGTCTTCTGCCGAATACTTCAGGAGCATATTTCTTCAATGCATTGAACTGGGTATGGTACAACGACGAAAGGGGTACAACTTGACCGGTTCTGCTCTCTGTAACTGAGACGACCACTTTCATAAACAACTTCATTATCACAATGACTATCAGAATATAATTGACCCTTTTCAGCGATAAAATTCCTTCATCGAAGAAGTAGTTGGAAACCTCTTCAAGTAATTGGAGGTCCAATTTATTCTCCTCTAAATTAGGGTTATTCATACAATTAGACAGAAGCATCAAGAAAGCTGCGAATGGGAAAAAAGAGAGCCAGTTCAAAGAAAGAAGTCTCAAATTTTGAGCTTTCATTTGTATTCCCAAATGAAGCAACGTACGAGCACTTCTTATATGGATCTTTCTGAAGGCCATCATAGCAGAATTATCTCCATCAATGTTCATCACAAATGGAACACGGTTGGTTAACATAAGGTGGAAGAAAAACTTACTATGTGTGTAAAACAAGTGTTCATGCATGGAAATACCATGTTTATCCATACCCACACAAAAGTTTGGTTCGTCATAAAACTTAGGTTTAAATTCATCATCACGGAGTAAATTGGTTAGCAAAAGTGCGTCATTATTTAATTCTTGTAGTAATGCTGTTGCCTTTTTAGTTTCCCCTAAATCCACCGTCAAAAAGAATTTGAAATATGACTTAGACTTCATTCTCAGAATAAGAATATTAATGTAATGAATCAAAACTAATTTGTTGTTTGTTCTGTAACATTCATCAATTATTACCGGACTAATGTTAAAGAGCTCTTCTAAACCATCACAATTGTCTAATCTGGATTTAACTTGTGGAGCAAAATTGAACAGAAAAGCTTTATCTGTAACAAACTGAATGTCATTAGAAGTGAGACGTGTCACATCATCGCTACTAAGTACCGGTGCTTTTCCGTGTCTGAAACTAAGCTCAATATCCATTTCTTGGCAGAGCCACCAGACCTTTCTCCTATCGTTTGCTTCGGCTTCGTCAAGTTTTGCATAACTTTCGGAGCGATGCAAACCCATATCCTTTGCGTGACGAATTGCCACAGCTAATAACATACAATCAATATCTGGCACGCCGTGAATTGAGATTGCAAATGCAAATAATAAGATCGCCCGGATAGATTGTAAACCTTGGCCAATTACCGAAATTCGGTGATAAAACATCATACATGAAGTTGATAAATTTTCATTCATTTGGACCAACTGCTTTGTAGAATATCTATTGTTCAATTCATCATTGGCGTCTGAATCCCTTGGAAGGTCTAATTTGATCGAAATTATCAAATATAATATCAGACACAAACATAAGAGCTCTGAAACAGTGAGACGTTCTTTTTTATAATATCTCTCGAACGATGAAAAAATATCTTGGGTACTAAAGGCACTGTCAAAAAACATTACTGTTGGTAAAAGTGTTTCCAATAACATATGAACATACTCTTTATCATCAGGTAATGGTCTTTCTAGCAATTCTTTCTGGTTTTCGGTTGTGAGCAAAGGTGGATTGACCCATTTTTTTAAAAATGGCTTTATTCTAAAAAAGAAGAAAGAAGGGAACTGGTTAAACATTTCAAAATCGCCACGTTTGTCAGGTTTCAATGACTGTTCTATCCAATGCATCGATTTATAAGAACAAACAGAGAGGAACGAATGACTTTCAAAAAATTGCTCTCTTACACTGTAAATAGTGTGTTCCTTCGTTGCTTGTTTTTTCTTTCTATGTTTCTTATATCTAAGTTCAAGATCAGTGATATTCGATAGAAGTTCATATTTATCAGTAGTCTTATGAATCGTTCTTGTTCCATTTTCTCCCAGGACTTCTGTATCCCCATTTTCAATATTCTTTGAAGTGATTTCAGTTTCAATCACATTCGCATGCGCTTTAGGTGAACCACTAGGACTAGGACTGCAAGTTTCATTATCGTCATGCTCGTCCTCATCTTCTTCTTCATCGTCGTCTTCATCTTCATAACTTGTTATGTCATTAGGTGATATGCTTATATTTCTTGTTTCATTTTGTGAGCTGGTAGATCCAGAATACCCCGGCTGGGGTGCTTTAGCAGGCATCCCACTAATATTATCTAATTTATCGGAAATATTTGTTATGAAACCTTCTAGTCTGCTTAGCCTGTTTTCCATTAATTGCATAGTACGTATACTACTTGCCCTTTTAGATACTTTACTTTTATCATTCGTCTTTTTGCGTAGCTTTTCAATGTAGACACAATCCGGTTCTTTCAGTTGTTGACAATTTGTACAAGGTTTATCACCACTACATTTTATCTTCTTCCGACGGCAAGTCTCGCAAGCCACTCTAGTACGCTTGTGCGCTTGTTCGTCAGTATAGTCGGACATCAATGTAAGTACAAATTACTTTACTTTATGATTCTGATAACTATCAATATTTTTATGATCAGTGCGCATCACACTTGCGGAACGGGTGTGGAAAATTTTCCGGGTGCGGCGGTTAACACCACTAAGAGACGCTGGTGTTCTTATTTTGCAGCCACAAGCTCATTGGTCGAGCCGTTTTACTACGCGTGTACGGTTATTAAGTACAATTGACAATAACATATGCTAAGTCTTGAGAGGCGGGGTTTGAAATTCGTTGTCTATCCGTAAAATATCGTGTATTCATTAGTCGTAAAAGAAATTAGGAAGATTAGAAAACTGTGTATAGAGAAGTGAAGTAAAGTCGTCTCTTTCGTCTTCCATATGAAGAAGTCTAATATCATCAATAGGTGAACGAGAAATTCCTGAATTATAAAAATTAGAACCCCTAACCCCGTTAGTTGTTTCAGATTGGTTGACAAGATTAGCTAATCTTGGTTCAAGTCTTTTAGGACCCTTAAAATCATATGGGATTGACGAAACAGTTTTTTTTCTTTTTTCGGGATCCTCAAATAATTCAGGAAAATTTATTTCCAAGCGGCCAAAATATTCTTGGAGATTGTATTGTTTAATTAAATCTTTATTGCATCTTTTAGATACAGTTGAAAGTACTATCTTCAAAACAATTCTAACCACCGTATCATTAGAAGAAAATTTTGGCTCGTATTTTGCAATTGTACTTAACTGTCCAAATTGGGGAAAGGAAAGTTCACAGTTGCAAAATTGGGTAGCATTGGCTACCAATAAATCAATGTCTTCGAGTAATTGTTCAATTGGTTTTTCAATGCTAAATTCGCATACGCACGATGTTGCTAAAGTAATGAACCCCACAAAAGCATAATAGATTGCCCAGCCTTGCGTTAGTTTCAGGCTCTTGTTTGCCAATTTATTAGTACTCTTTAAAATTGCACGTGCACAAACAACAGACTTATTAAGATAATGATTGAACTTCTCATCATTCTTATCACCAAAGTATAATGGGGATCTATTGAGAAAAATATAATGTGCCAAGTAATCCAAGTGAAACATAGTGGTCACAAAATAAAGTAATTCATTCTCGCTGGGTTTGGGCAAACATTTCGCCTCCCCTACATCAGTTTTGGTTTTTAACCAAGGAAGGTCAGGACGTAATGTTGGGTTCAATGATAACACAAGCTCATCCATCTGTTTATTTATTTGGTCCAAATTTTCATAGATGTCAACTTTTGATTCTATGGCTACAGGACTGAATATTTTCTCATAAGACATTCTTTCAATCCTTTTTAAAGCAGTGAAAACATATTGACTGTAAAACTCCACGTAATCTTTGTCAACGGTGACAGGGTTCTTATGAATGTTCAAAACATGGTCATCGACATTATATGGAGTATATAAGGCATTGAATTCTTCTTTTAAGCAAGTGTTATTAGATAGTGAGCTAGTTAAACAACTTCTACCTGTACGGTAGCAGGTAGTCACATCAACATATTCACAAAACCACCATAACCGTTTTCTAAGGTTGTATTCGCTTGCAGACATTGAACGTGGCTTTTCTCTTAACCTTCCGAGACCAAGCTCCTGAGCATGCCTTATCAATACCGAAGAAAGCACGTACAAAAAATGGAAGTCACAGGCACATTGAATCTCCACGTAGATAATCAAAAGAACTAATCCTTGAATGGTAGAAAGGCCTTCGTTTAGAAGAGCAACGCGTTCATAATAACATAAAGCAGTATTGTAGAATAGTCTCTCAAGTTCATACAAATCTTTATCATTAAGTGAACGTAAATGTTCGTATTTGTGGGTTTCAACTTTTCCTTCAACTCTGCTTCGTATACATAAAGCCAATGTCATATTCATGAGCAAAAGCTCACTGTATTTAAACATATGTCCCGTATTTGAATAATAGATATTGAATAACTCTTTACTCATAACATTATTGGATATATTTGAAAAGCAAAAGTATTCATCATGATAAGCATTTATGATATCAAACATAAGTCCTCTGCTGACAGGAAAATACCCCTGGCGATCAAATTTAGTTACCAAATCTTTTTCTGGAGGGTTTAGCCATTTATCTGCAGAAATCTGCATCAACTCGTTGAACATAAGTGGGAAACCTTCTAATGGGCGAATACTATTTTTATCATCAACATTTTTTCTCAACCACGATATACTGGCATCAGAAAACATCGTATAGATAGAATGGACGCCTAGTCCAGGTTTATAACTTTCACCCCTAGAAGTAGAGGACAGAACCAGAGTTAACAGGTCATGTCTGAGAACATACTCGCTTTCTGCTTCACTGTCGTCAGTTTCTCTAGCTCTTATATCTTGAGGCAGAGGAGATATATTATTTGAATTTAGTTCTTCGCTTTGACGTCTGGAAGAATCATTTTCAGATGGTGATGACGATTTGTTCTCTAGGTGATCAGAAAGTTGTAATATCACTTTTTCAAGTAATTGTAGCCTTTCATTAATATGAAGTATTTCTTGTTTATTATTAGTCTTACCTTTCCCCCTTTTCTTCCTCACTGTTAACTCAGGATAAACACAAAGCTTTCCATAATAAATACAATTAGCACAAGGACTCGCACCATTACATTTACTCTTACGCTTACGGCAACTGGTGCAAGCCGTTTTTATTCGAGATTTTCTGAGACGATCTAAACTCATGGCATCAGGAATAGAGCCACTAGGTGTATCTGGGGATGCAGCCGAGGTATTCTCGACTCCGCTGTGGCTATCACAATTTTCTCTATGATTTCTAATGACGTGTGGCAGATATTTTCCGGGGTTCTTAGGAGATGAGTTAAACCCACTAGTGGGATATATCGGAGAAGTTGGAGGGCCCTGAAAAGGCAGTATTTGCGAGGTTGGGTTTCCGGAAGGAATCCGTGGAATATGAAAATTTTGAATGCCTCTATCGGCCATACTGAGATTTGAAACTTAAAAAAAGTAAAACAATCTTAACTGCAAATCTCTACAATATAAGGAGCGAGAAATCAACATTTCGGAGATTTTAGCGCGGATATTAAGTGAGACCCGGTATCCGAGCGCCCCACAACTTGATGAGGAGCTAATTTCTTGGGTGGGGCTGGATTATAATCTAGGCTTATTGACTACCATTGAACTCGATGTACAGTGTGCCCTTGGTTGCTGGTTACTGTGACGACCTGAAGCACTAAATCATTAAATAAGTATTCCGGTTCATTAATTAATGCTTGTGTAAACAAAGGGTCGAAATGCACTTTGTTCTGACGCTGTGCTTCGCTTGCCGGAAACCAGCCAATCCGAAAATCTGGGAGACAGCGATCTCGCGATTTCAAGACATTGGCTGATTCTGCAACAAACGACTTTGCGACTTGTTACCTATAGCGACAATTCTGGGTCGGGAGTGAGGCTGCAAATATTGTTTGCAAATCAGGAACAATTTATCTGGGCTTTTTTTGTAGCCTTCCCTAATTTTTGATGATATTTTTATTTCAAGATTTTTAAAAAAGGTTTAGTAGCACTTTTCATGTATGGACAAACACGATGTATTAAGGTGTACTACTGTTTAATTCAGAAAAAGAAGTGAGATATTAAAACGTATTTTGAGTTGTGCAGCTCCTCATTCATTTTGCAGATCCTGCGTAAACCTAAGAAAAGTGTTGTTTGTTTACTGCTTTTTTATGAGTTATTTTTTTACTGATAAGTTATTTGGTGAAGCCTGTGCGCTGAGTTTGCTTAGTCTTAGTTCCAAGCCAATTTTTCTCTTAAAGTGATGGACCAAGCTATTATAACATGACTTAAATACTTTATAATATCACTTCATATACTTAAAAATGAAGCAGCGATGATCAATTGGGGAAATTGGCCCTATTGGAGCTATTGTAAGATTACACTACAGTTTGGTATTTTGCATAATCTAAATTGTAAAAAGCTGAACTAATTTTTTGGAAGTCCAATTTCTCATAAATCTATCTAAAAAAATGATACATTTTGGGGATTTTAGTATTAGTGCCTTTGTTTTTCATGCTAATTTGGTTATCCTTGTGACGTAGGCGCCACAAGTTTTTACGTTTATTCTCCCCCTGGCATACAATAAAAATTTGCTGTGAGGTTAAATAGCTGTGATGTGCTTCGGCTCCCCTCCCAATTACAAATCTCTTTCATTGGTTTTCCTTTTATGTTCTTATATGATATTCATATCAAATGAAGTCGTTAACTTCTCTATATGTTTTTATACAAGGACATTTTGCGTCAAACTCGTACGACATCTAAACTTCTCCACGACATTATCGTTCACTAAAACTGAAAAATGGATCGCGAAAAATTTCGACAAAATGGTGGTTAAAAGAGCACCAATTCTTGGTAACAAGGAGGATGCAAACTTCAATGAAGCGTTAAAGCTCTATGACTCGAAGCATTACAAGAAATCCCTCAAACTTGTCGACGCAAATTTAAAGAAGAATTCAAGTCATGCCGAGTCTCTTACTTTGAAAGGCTGTATCAATCACTTTTTAAATAATAAGTCGGAAGCTGAACCTTACATCTTGAAAGGTTTGGCCAAGGGCCCAGAAAATTACATTGTTAATCATTTAGCTGGAAACTACTACAGAACTATCGAAAATTATCCAGAAGCTGAAAAATGGTCCAGATTAGCCGTTGAGAATGGATCACCTAACAAGCAAATATTGAGAGACTTGTCGAGTTTACAAGTCCATCTCAGGGACTACAAGAATTTGGTTAGCTCTCGTCAAGGATTTCTCGAGTTCCAACCTGGTTTCAGGGCTAATTGGACAGGATCAGCTCTTGCTTTGCATTTGAACAAAAACTACAAAGGTGCTATTTCTACCTTGACTAAAATAGAGTCCATCATTAAGCAACACTTACAGGACCAAGATATGTATGAGCAAAGTGAATGTCTTTTGTATAAAAACGACATCTTATTTGAATCTGCTCAAATTGAAAAGGCCTTAGAACTGTTGAAAGAGGATGAACCTTATATCAAAGATATGTTGTCTTTTCAAGAATATAAGGCCAAGTACTTGATGGTTTTGGGTAGAAACAAGGAGGCTTCTTTAATCTACAGAAAGTTGTTACAGAGAAACCCGGATCATATTCCTTATTATAAGGACTTAGAAATTAGTCTTGAAGTCTTGGACAAACCTCTCGAAAAGAGAGTTAAATTATACGACAACTTGTCGAAGTTTTATCCTAAAGCTGACCCTCCAAAATTTTTACCATTGATCTTCATTCCATCAACCCACCCTGACTTTAAAGCTAAAGCTGAAATCTATGTGTTAACCCAATTGAAAAAGGGTATCCCAGCTACATTCGTAAACATCAAACCCATTTTGAAAAACAAGAAAAAATTGGAAATTATTGAAAACATTGTTTTAAACTTCTACCAAAACAAATTGGCAGATTTTGACCCTACCATAAAAGTCTGGCTGCTTTACTTTTTAGCTCAGTTTTATCTTTACAAGAATGACTTAAAGTCTGCTGGTGAATATATCGATGCTGCTTTGAAACACTCACCCACTTTAGTTGAATTGTACATTGTTAAGGCCAGAATTTTAAAACATTTGGGTCAACCACAAGAAGCCAGTAATGTCATGGATGAAGGTCGTCAATTGGATTTACAAGATAGATTCATCAATTCCAAGGCCACTAAGTACTACCTTAGGGCAAATAATGTTGACAAAGCTATTGATTTAATTTCCATGTTTACAAAATTAGATGAAGAAGCCGTGAACGGTTGCAAGGACTTACACACCATGCAAGCCAACTGGTTTATTACTGAAAGTGCCGAGGCATATAGAAGAATTTATAAAGAGTATGAGAATGAGTTGGCGAAAGTTGAACAAACACCGGAAAATGAAGATTTGATCAATGATTTGACAGATAAAATTGAAACCAATAAGGGTTTAGCCTTGAAGAGATTCACTGCTATTGTTAAAATTTTCAAGATTTTCTACAATGATCAATTTGACTTTCATTTTTACTGTCTCAGACGTGGTACTCCAAGGCATTATATCCAAATGTTACAGTGGGAAGATCAAATTCACTCGACTCCAATTTATGTGAGAGCTATCAAAGGGTTGTCAGAAATGTACTTCGAGATCTATCAAGAACAACAAGAGAGAAAGGCTCAAGATCAAGAAGAGGATGTTAAGATCAAGAAAAATAACAAGAAGAACAAAAAGGCTAAGGCTCAGTCTATGAAACAGAAAGAAAGCTTAATTGCTAAAGTTGAAAGTGAAAAGAACGATTCAGACCCTCTTGGTACTAAACTTCTATCTGATCTTGTGCACAACTCACATGGTGACATTATTGATAATTTAATTGAGTTGACTCAACCATTAATCAATGAGGCTAAAACCTATCAATTCACTTGGGACTTATCATTCAGATTGAACTTGATGAAATCTAAGTATATCTTAGCATTACAGGCTATCAAAAGCTTGAACAACATTTTAAACCGTCAAGGTAAAACCACCTTGAAGTTTGACGAGATTTGCAACAAGATTGAAACCTTAGCTAAGACCGTTTCCAATGATAAGACTACAAATGATGCTATCGTTAAAGTCGTTAAAATGGGTTTAACGTCTTCCTTCCCGGGTTACAAAGATGTTTATGAAGCCTATTTCTAGATGATTAACCTGTGTATTCGTTTGACATGGTGTGGTCATTATTAGCTTTGTGTCATTTAGATACGTTAATCATCAAATATTTTAAATTTATTTTACCCTATAGAATGAATAAATACATATATTCTAATCCTAAGTACTTATCCAACTATCCACCTGACTCCTTGCCACGCTGCTAGCTAAATTTAAAGTTTGCTTTCCCAAAGGAAAATAACTCACCGTGTACCAAATAGCACTTATCAACTGAATAACAGCAAAAATTATTGAAAGTAAAGTACTTTTCAACCCCACACTGCAAACTAATGTCATAGTAATACTAGTTATGAAAACTATACTGAATATTATCCTTGTTGACAGAAACAAGTGTAACATATATGCTTTGAAGCCTTGCAACACTCCAAAACTCACCAAAAACAAGATGGACCCCAAAGACCATAATAATGCAAATTTTCTAGGTTTCAAGGACAATATGGGAAATAAGAAAATACAAATCAAGTAACAACATACAGATCCACCAAATGTTAAAGCAAATATAAGCATTCTGTCCCATCTGCTCAATTCAAAGTAACCAGGCTCGGTTGTGACATAATTCTCTTCATCTTCTAAATATACAGAATTGTTTTTAAAAGGATTCAATTTCAGCAACCTTCCTGAGAATGATGATGTTTGGTCAGGCTGAGTTGCAGGAGGTGGTAAAGATTCGTCTGTTGGTAATGGCGAATAATTCGTACTAAACGATTTAAAGAAGTTCATGATTCAGCCTTAAACTATTTCGCGTTTCCACTCACCCAATATAATGTCTGTTGAAGTCACAAGTACACAGAGACAATTCGTTTCTTCATTTCTTTCCCTTATCTCCCTTTCCGATGATAGTCCAGAATCAGAATTTAATCGGGTACATGATTATGGGAAATTGAACTCACTTGGGCCTTCATTGCCAGCATTAAATGCTCCTTTTCCAACCGCTAGTTCTGATCCTAAAGTCACATTAACCTTCAAATCTATAAAACCACCCCATAAGTTCCTGAAAGAATTGGAAAACTTTCTGGGATTATCAAGCATTTTTCAAGCAAAATTAGCTCTTATTGATTCTTTAGATTTGCCAGTTAAACCTTCTGATATCAAATTATTGATTAAAGGAAAAGTTATTCAAGATTCCACAATAATATCATCTTTGGACTCACATGCCTTTATGTGTATGGTTACAGCTTCATCTAAGCCCCAAGCTACGGAACCAAAGTCAGAGACACTTGTTGAAGATGCCACTCTTGAAGACCCTGATCTTCAAATAGAGACTGTTGCCAATGTATCTGACAGCGCATGGCAAGAAATTCACGAGGTACTTAAAAGAGATTTAAGAAGTGAACCAAGAGCTGATGAATTGCTTAAGATATTCAAAAGTGCTACGTAGAATGTGTAATAGATATCGTGATTCATTAAATACATAAAGTCTAATTTACCCATTTACGGTATAATATGTCCCATAATTTTTGGCCCTCTGGTTTATCTGTTCTCTTTTCATGAAGGTAAAATGCACATGTACCTATTCCTACTCCAATTAGTGGGTCCATGTATCTTGATACCAAATACTTATACATTGTGGAAGTTTTTTATTTTATCGCACGGTTACCGCAAACTTTTTATTTGCCTATAAATGCTACACCAAGCTTCCTTTGGATGCTTTTCTACTAAATCTTTTTTTCATCTTGTTGCTGATATTATTATTCCATGCCACTCCACTCATTATTGATCTATGAAATCCATAGACATCATGGATTTCGTTGTCACCTGCAAGTAATTTTCTCTCTTGTTCATTCATTTGGGGATTAATCATTGAACTACTTCTATTTTTGATCTTTTGCCTCTCTTTGGCGACAAATTCTCTACATTTGTTAATTTCGTCCTGTGATAATGATCCATATCCGTACCCTCCGATCTTCTTAAAACAATTATCCACTAAAACATTGGGATCAATAAGTGTTTTAGGAAAACTTTGCATAAATTGGAACAATTCAACTTGTTCCATCTCTGAATTCTTGCTTCTGTTTCTCGAATTTTGAAAATCTTCACTATCAAGACATGTCTTACACAACGTAAGAGAAAACCGAAATAAAGTTTTAGAACCTTCATACCATAAGATGTCCCAAATTCTTAATACACTTTCTATAGGGAGTATTCCTACAAATACTGACATGAACCATGAAGATGTTACAAGAGTAACTGGAGGTAACTTATTGAGAATCTTGTCTTCTGAAAGGATTTCACCCTCAAATGTTTTACCCAAGATCGACCACAACAGAGGAATATACTCCTTTATACATAGCATCAATACTCCCTGATCCGTGTGCACACCTTCAAGATTCTGTGAATGGACCTTTGGAATGATTCTTTCGGTGAGAATAACCAACATCCAAAATGATCTTTCTTCAGTCATGAACAATAATAACAAACCTGCTAAAAAATTCAAAGATTGACAATACCCAATCTGGGGCTGATAATGAGCAAATGCTACAAGTACCCTCCTGAGGGACCTTATCATAGATGAATCAACAAAAGTATCACCATTTTCAATGTTATCACTAGAACTTGATCCATTTTTAGATAACAACAGCTCATTGAAATAAATGTTATCAGGGAATGTCCTATTCAAATCTCTCTCGATCACCTCAGTATCTTTATTTTGTATGTCCTTGGTATCTTTAACGATTTTATCATAGATTCCCACATTCTTATTCAACTTATCATACCCACCTGCGTAAAAAAACCAAGCACTACCTCTCCATTCAGCTGGTATTCCTTTTCTTATTAATTTTTTTACCTTATCTGACTTTGGAGGAAACCTCGTAGGAACCGAGTTCTCGTCGTCTAACTTTAATCCGTTAGATTTCATTAGTAAGTGCCATTTTTTCTTTCTTGCTCCTAAGAACTCTGAATACTCTGTAAACCATTCGTTATAATTCTGATTAGTTATATTGGAATGTACGGATGATTTTTTAAATCCGTATCTATCGAAATCGCTCAGCAAAATTTCCTTAATGGAACGGCTATCAATCGGTTTAACATACAGAGCTCTCTTGGCATTTGCAAGTAACTCGTCACTAACATCGTCATCATTTTTCAATGGTTTAAATGGTTGCTCTTCTATATCGACATTTTCCTGCTCATCCGAATCATTCTCGTAAATGTCGAGTAGTGAATAATTGTTCGAGTAGTTCGATTGGGATCTCAGATGTGTTCCTGTAGCGCCACTTTCAGCTGAATTGTTGGCACTTTCATTTTTTCTGATTTTTCCATTCATGTTACCATTACCATTCTTAGGCTCAAGATAAGTCCCATATTCATTGCCATTATGGCCCATATTATCTAGCCTGATCTGGTTGGAACTACTCTTATAATCAAATAACTTCGCGCATTTGCACTTAATACTTGACTTAACTGATGTCTTGGAGAAACTCTAGATGGGCATCTGTGCTGATGCGTTCATGCCAAGAGATAAGTCTACCGGGAGGTATTCTTGTATTTGATGAACCTGGACACTTTGCTTCCATATCAGAAGCTTACTACACCATGAAATGTTATGAGGGTGCAGTACCAATGCTCAGCACTAATAATGGAAAAATCCATAGTATATTAGCAGCTAATTTACCTATTATCGAAGACTCCTGGCATGAATTTACGCAACACCACACTAAAGGCTCCTTCGAATATAGTGTTGTTCCCATCATTTATTCTATATCTGCCCTGGCCGTCATAACATGGTTTTTAACGGTGTTTATTCTCACAAACTATACTATTAAACCCCTGTTCTTGCTCAAACTGTCGACTGTTTTATCATCTATTTTCCTTTGTATTGTTACTGGTGCTTCTATATACGATTTACATACCCAACAGAAAGGTGGTTACTTATCAGGAATGAAACTATTGGATGCTATCAATAGTCCTCTATACCTTGAGATAATAGATTTGATAGTTGTGATTCTTCTACAAATTAACCAAGTTCAGGTGATTATGAGATTGTTTTCGAGACAAAGAGACAAAAGAATAACACTTGTAGTAGGTGTTACTGCAAGTTTAAGCTCCCAAATTATTTGGGCAATTTCCAAATTCTATAATTTTCCAGGAAACAGTGAAACAGGAGACATTTTGCCTACATTCATTTACCTTACAAGAACTAGTATGGCTATTTGCTATGCGGCATTGATAAGTGTATTCTTGGTTCTACGAATTAATTATATTATTGCCAACAAGAATATATGGTTAATGACTGTGTTGACATTTATCGTCATATATGGTCCAGTGGCTTTCTTTATTGCAGATGTGGCTAATGCGTTCGTATACGAACTTTCTGAAATCTTTTCAGTTGTTACATATGTTTTATGTGTGGTGATACCTTGGGAATGGTGTAATAAGTATAACTTGATAATGAAAGCAAAGGAAAAAGAAGGTGTTCTTGGACGAAGGTTCTATGAAGATGAATACTATGAACTTGATGGTCTTGAACTTTTTGCGGAAGAGGATGATCAGGACCTTGATCCAGATAATGACCAGAACAACGATGGAGGTAGTACTCAAAACAATGGTGTGAAGCCTAATAAAGGACGTTATGTTAGTATACCAAATAAGGGCAAATCCAAGGCTAAGGCTGCTACATTTTTTGAGCAAACAAAGCAGACATTTGTAGATATTACAGATGCGATAATTGCAACTGGTTTTGCAATTCCAAGATCCACAAGTGTCCCAGCTTCAACTTCTCTGTATCCTAATCATAAAAATCAAGATAATGATATCCCTCTCGAAGATTTAAGAGATACTGCCATAATTGATCGAGAAAGGGGCCTTCATACTGTGGATCATTCCACCCGTAATAGAAGAGATGTTTTCGTCTATTCCACAAAACAAGTCGCTATTGAATTTAGTGATAATGAAGACGAAAACGAAAGATAACGATTTAACGATTTAATTACGATATATTAATGACATGCAAACCATATTAAGTTTTCTTGTGGCCTCTCTTGGCTATCTCTATACTTCGTTTTTCATAACCAGGTATGTGGATATACTCTATCCCATTAGCCCTCAACTTCTCTTCACTGCTGTTATCCTTGACGAAATCTCCTGGTTCAACAACCCCTACAAAACAAGTCTTGATACTTGTGGCTAAAATCCTGTCGGCACAAGGTAAATTACCACTCAACCTGAAAGTACAAGGCTCCATACTGGTGTATATTTCAGTACCTTTCGGAGGGTTTTCGCCTGTTCTTTTATAATATTTTTCTAGTGCACATTGTTCAGCGTGGGTGTTTCCTGGTAGCTCTCTAGTATGTCCTGTTTCCAAAATTTCTCCATCAAATACTAAAACAGCACCCACATTGAACTGGGTCTGAGTTTCACCACATTTTTCAGCTTCATCCAATGCCATCTCCATGTACTTCCTGTGAGGTTCTAAAGCCCAATCTGGGTACTCGGTCTTATAGGACCATGACTTATCTGCTGCACTATATCTGTAAGCATGTAACCATAACTCAAGGTCATTAAGGCCGGGATCAGTATATAAAGCAGAATCACAGAGAGAGCAAACTTCGCCAGTCAACACTTCTCCATCTTCCTCTTTATGAAACCATGTCGAGACAGCCCTTTCCTTTCCGATTGTATCTAATCTAGACATGACTTCTTCTAAATTGAAATTCTTATCTTTACCCAATTCAGGCCCCCAAACATACTCATTTGAGTATATAGGATCATTAGCAACTGGGTGTCCTAAATATTGCAAGTGAACCCTAATTTGATGAGTTCTTCCTGTGTAGGGCAAACACTTAACGATTGATGTGTTTGATCCCTTATCATAAGAAACTCTAATAAAAACAGTTTTTGCATCTTTTCCCTCTTTATCGTCTATAATGTTCAATCCCATTTTAGGGGAAATCGTTTTTAATGGTTTTTCAACTGTTATCTCATCGATAGGAAATTTCCCTACGACTCTAGCCAAATACTCCTTTCTTACACTCCGGTCTCTTATTTGTTGGACAAAATCATCTGCACCCTTGGCATTCTTCCCAAGGAACATCAACCCGCTGGTTAAACGATCAAGCCTGTTACAAGGGTGAACAACTTTTCCGAACTCGTGCTGAAATATTTTAGTAATGGTGTTATACCTGTACCTACCAGTTGGGTGAACTGGTATACCAGAAGGTTTATCAATAGCAATTATGTCGTCATTTTCAAATACAATTTTTATCTTTCTTGAGCTTACCGAAGGCTCGTGTCTGTGTGCTCTATGACTTATGAGATCACCATTTCTTACAACGGTCTCTAAGTTTGCAATCTTTTTATTCAATGTGACTTGTCCAGAGGCTATAGCCTTTTCATAAAAACTAGCACTTTTATCCCTAAACTCATCCACAAAGATATCTATCAATTTTCGGTCTCTCCATCTCAACTTACAATATGTCAAATAAGTAAAGTAATATGGAGGAACTCTTCTAAGTCTACCGTCAATGATGTAACTTGCACCCTCAGCCTCTTCTTCTTGAATGGTTTTTGTTTCTTGTAAATTGTTCGTTCCTCCGTTATAATTGTCCCCATCAAGTTGTTCGTAAGCTGTCAAAGTTGTCTTGTCCATTGTCTGTTGTCTGATCCTAAAGCCATTGTGGTCTCTAGCTTTGGGTTTATGACCTCCTGTATTTTCAGGTGGTGTGGAAGCTTGTCTTTTTGTTCTGGTTGCTTTTGGAGTATCTATCACCATTTTTTGAACTACTTGAAAAAGAGATCGTCTGATCATAAACTTCAATGTTAAAGCGATGGATTTTAATGAAATGCGAAATCAACAGATTGTAATTTTTGCATCCATTATTTAATAGCGCTCACGATGAGTATAACTTGACCATTTGAAACTTAACAGATGAGCTTGTTTAGAACGTTTATGACAAGCAAACAATTAACATAAATATACAGACAGAAAGACGTTACCACTTTGTAAGAATATTAATGTACATATAAATTATCTAATAAATTACAAAATGCCCTGTTTTTTTAACTGAATATAATCTCGTTCACTCATAACATTACCTTCTTCGTCCTCCACTTCTATGGCATCTTCAAGCTCACCCTCTTCAAGTCTAGTTTGTCTCTTCACAGATTCCCAAAGTTCTTGAGCTTCTTCTATTTTAGTAATATTAGAAAAAAGGTGAATTTTTGTGGAGTCTATTCCTAAAAATTTCAAACCTCGCTGATGCTTTACTGAATTAAAATGTTTTTCAAACATTACTCTTCCGTTATAGCTAGTATTACCGCAAATTTCACATTCGTAGCTCCGATGTAATCCTTGAAGCTTGTACAACCAGTATGGTATTGGAGTTCCATCGGCACCCAATGGGAGTTCCTTAAAGTGTTCCTTTTCCTCTTCGTCAGAAACATTTTCTTCGTCATTTTCTGATTCCTCAGAAGCTGCAGTGGTGTATTCTGATTCATCACCTGCTTGTTCAGAAATCTCGATCATTCTTTCTCTCTCCGTCATTCCTTGTTGTCTCTCGTGATTATTTATGGTGTCATCAATGGTAGACTTTAAGTAGTTGGAAATCCAGTTTATCTCAAACCTATACTTTTGCATGATGTTGTTGGAAGAATCCGAGTTTTGCTCCACAGGAGCTTTACCTAAGCTATCAAACTTCTTCTGGTTCTTTTTATGTTTCTTTCCTTCAAGATGGCCTTGATATACCGATGTTTTAGTGAAAAGCTTATCGCATGCTTCACAGTAAACTTCACCATTTGAATTTGTAGCACCATCCTTACAACTTTTGGCAAATGCTTCATCTAATTCAGTGATTAGAGAATTATAATTGATCATCGGATCACGTCTAGTAATGAAATGTTGTAAATAATGAGATAAATCTTTTAGATACTGGGAAACTTGGCTTCCTTTCTTCAAAAAATCACTGGATATATTCTGAAAACTTTTGAGATAATGTGTATAACTCTCATTTTCACCTGTGATCTTATTGTATAACTCGTGGTACTTGTGGAGATCTATAAACTTTCCGAACTGCTCTTCTTGTGTGAAGAGAGTGCTTGAGTTTAGCCTCCTAGAGCCCTCTTGGCTTAAAATATACTTTCTTTTAACTTTCAACTTTCCCTTTTTTGTCGTGGAAAGTTCTTTAAAGGGAGATTCCGAGTACATCGAGTATATGTGTTTTAAGTCTTCATCGAATAACGAAGATGTGTGATTCTTGTATTCTTCAAATAAGGAATCAAAAGCTTTGAAGTTAAACTCGGAGTCAGTGATCTTCTTAAGAGCATCTTCAACTCTTTTTCTATCCAATGCTCTTAATGATTTTTTATGTTGACAGTATTTTTCATTGAATATTTGAAGTTCATGTTTCTGGAGAACAGTTTGTTTTTGAGAACCACTAGATTTAGATGATAATATATCATCCCCTTGTCTAATATCTTTGGGAATTAGGTCAGGGTTCTTCCTGAATCTCTTGTGGGTAGCATCACGAATAACATCTATTTCCTCTAGTTTGTGACGCTGCAATTCTATGAACTGAGACATGATAGAGATGAGATAACACAAAATTAGCTGTATTTCGATCGCGAAAATTAGAAACGCAGCAAACATGTCAGATCAGAAAGCTTCAGAGGGTTTAGAATCTAAAGTAGTAGATGGCAAAGAATTGGATTTGTTCTTGTTCACATACAACTGTGCCAAAAAGGGCATTGATAAAGATGACTTCATCTCAAAGGTTTCCAAAATTTTACCCAAAAACTTAATGAGTCTATATGTATTTGGGGTAGAAGAAGCATGCTCCATTATTGATGGCTCAACATATTCTTCCTCGAATCCTGAATTTATCAATTTGAACCAAATATTCTTGGACTTGTTGAATCATAATTATTCACAAGATGTGAAGTTTCATACAGTGGGGATCTCACATATTGGTGCTATAGGTATATTCGCAATTACCCCCTACCCTCTGCAAATAACCAAGGTCAGAAATGCAAATAGCGGATGTGGATACTTTTATTCCTCAATGAAAGGAGCAGCTGCATTGCGTGTCACTTATAAGCCATTAAAGTCAGACGAAACTGTTGATTTGACTTTAGCCAATGCCCATTTATCTGCTTATGAGGGAGAATATTATTGTCAAAAACGTTATAACGAGGTTACTAAACTCATGAGAAGTTTAAATTTTGGTGATGGATTCAGTTTTTTAAAACCTGGTAGTCATGCTATATTTATGGGAGATCTTAATTTTAGAACAGTTAAGGACATAAAGCAAAGCCCAGAGGTGGTAGAGGAGTTATCATCACTTCATGATCAAACTATAAGAGTGCTGTCAGATGGCAGTCCTGCACATGAACAAATGGTGCAAAAATATGATGAGCTCAGCGAAGGTATACGAAACGATGAAGTGTTTATGGGGTTTACTGAAGCATGTATCAACTTCCCTCCCACTTATAAATACAATCAAGGGACTGCTATTTACAATGCAAAAAGAGCTCCTTCCTGGTGTGATCGTATTTTGTATCAGTCCACTTACAATGCTAAACATAAAGTGAAACCAGAAAGTCAGTTACCTCAAATTCATGAGTATAATAGTTTAAAGGGTCTTTTAACCTCTGACCATCAGCCGGTATACCTTTCAATAACTCTTCCTTTTGAAGCTCCAGAAAGTATAGTATCTAGAAATGGATATTTGAAGATTTTGCCTAACGATCAAGTTATTGACCATTTCCACCGTGTACAGAATACTGGATTTTCAGATACTACAAGTGGACCTACACAAATTTATATCAAGGCCACCAAACTTGATGGACTTCGAAACTACTATATTACGCCCCTTTCCGATTATGTGATAGGTAACACGTTGTGGCTCACTACAACGCCGAGTGGTCGGTTATTGGTGTTACTAGGAATTCTTATTTTGGGAACTGTATACATTTGTGTAAATTGACCGTGAGGCTCAAGCCTTCCGATTATAAGCGATATTTACCGATGAAGTATAAGAACGAAGCAAAAGTACCTAGAAATTCATTTTAGATTATTTTCTATTATGACGGTGAATGAATATTTTTTTCTTTCAGTTCTTTGTAAAGTCATATGAAGTAGTATATGCTGATTCTATAAGTTTACAATTAGTGACTTATTCCATGTTTAACCGAATTTTCCACCTCTTATTTGGGAATCACACATACAACTGAGCAAAAATTTTCACTTACGGCGATTGTTTTCGCAGACACCCTTTTTATCAAAACTGTACCTTTCTTAACCATCATTTTTGAGTGTCACTTGCCGCATAACATCAGGAAAATTACATAACACTTGTCTTAACAGTATTTTAAAGGGCATATAACACCATTAAACCTCTATTGAATGGATCACCAAACTTCTTTGGTCAGTATATTTTTTTTTAAACCAGTAATAAAAATTCTCCAGTCTTTTTTGACAATTAAACTCTAATGTCTGATTTAAAGTCTGATACAGAATATGTTAATTCTGAATCTTTCCTTCAAACTTCAAATTCTAATTCAGATATAGATATCATCCCAAAAACATCCCTGGGAGAAATACGAAAAACTACTTGGTGGAAATCCTTTAAGAATGGGTTCAAACCTGCTGATGAAGGTGTTCATACCATAGATGCCTCCCAGCTTAATGATATAGAAAGAGCCAACGCTGGTGTTGAAAAAACTAATTTAAATAAAGATCTTCAAAATAGACATTTACAAATGCTTAGTTTGGGTGGAACCTTGGGAACTGGTTTATTAATTGGTTCAGGTTCTGCTCTCGCTACTGGTGGGCCTGCTGCATTAATTATTGGTTGGGGTATAATTGGTACAATGGTTTTCAACACAGTGCATGCTTTAGGGGAACTCTGTGTAGAATTTCCTGTTAGTGGTGCATTTTCAAGTTATGCTACCCGTTTCATTGATTCTTCATGGGGTTTTGCTGTGGGTTGGAATTATGCTATTATGTGGTTAATGGTGTTTCCATTAGAATTAGTGGCTGCTGCAATTTCAATTCAATTTTGGAACTCTGAGATTAATCCAGTTGCATGGGTGAGTTTGTTTTATTTATTGATTGTGGTTATTAATTTATTTGGAGTAAAGGGTTATGGTGAAGCAGAATTTTTCTTATCTTTATTTAAAGTTATAGCCCTCATAGGTTTCATTATTCTAGGAGTGGTATTAGTTTGTGGAGGTGGCCCAACTCACGAATTCATTGGTGACAGATACTGGAAAAATCCAGGTCCTTTTGCAAACGGGTTCAAAGGTGTTTGTTCTGTTTTTGTGACGGCATCTTATAGTTTAGCAGGTTCTGAATTAGTAGGTCTTGCTGCTTCTGAATCCAAGGATCCTGCAAAAACCTTACCAAAAGCTATCAGGCAAGTTTTCTGGAGAATTTTCTTCTTTTTTTTCATTACCTTAACTCTTGTGGGATTACTTGTTCCATATAACCTGAAAAATTTACTCGGATCTGGATCTTCCGTTTCACCTTTTGTCATTGCCATCAGAAATGCTGAAATTAAAGCATTACCATCAATTTTCAATGCAGTTATCCTTATTTCAGTCACTTCTGTGGGGAATTCAGCTGTTTACGGATGTTCTCGTACAATTCAAAGTTTAGGTGCTCAAGGTTTAGCACCCAAATTTTGTGCTTACGTCGATCAAAAGGGTAGACCTCTAGGGGGTTTAGGAATGGCAGCAGCCTTTGGGTTGTTGTGTTTTCTTTCTGCATACGATAAACAAGAAGAAGTTTTCAACTGGCTATTGAGTGTATGTGGTTTACTGACAATTTTCCTGTGGCTTAACATTGGCTTATGTCATATAAGATTCAGACAAGCACTCAAGTTCAATGGAAGAAGCACAAAAGAACTTATTTTTGTTTCCATTGGGGGAGTTTGGGGATCGGTGTACAGTATTATATTATTGATTTTGGTGTTGATTGCTCAATTCTGGACAGCATTATTCCCAGTCGGAAGTAATAAACCACAAGCAAAAAGCTTTTTCCAAAACTACTTGGGTGTGTTTGTCATTTTGTTATTCTACATTGGTCATAAAATTTACGCTAGAAATTGGAGGTTATATATACCACTTGACGCTATAAAATTAAATTAGGTTCTCAACAAATCCACAATCTCATTAGAAATTGTACTAGAATGTAGACGCCTTTTGTTTTTCAACCTGCTGTATTAGTATTATTTTTTCTAGAAATATTTAACATACCAATTCCTAATCTGTGTGTGGGTGAGGTTTGCTGATTTTGCAATCGCTTCTACAGAATTGAATCCAATACGCACAAGATTCCCTTCTTTGCAAAACCACTCCTCAAGCATTGCTTTTTGTTCAGTGGTAAATCTTTGACTTTTGGTATTTCCATTTGATACTTTGATCACAAGGCCACACTTACATCCCTCATCTGTATTTTCCTGAGAATTCACGACAGTATCTGTTTTCCGCCTTTCACAACATAAAATATGTAGTAAAGAAACTAATTCCTGAATCTTATAAACTCTGCTTAGTTCCATGCTGTCTACTTCGCTGATGTTAATTGCCATTATAGTATTAGTACATCTCTCAATAGTATCTTCAATGTACCTATAATCCAATGTGAGTTGGGAGCATATTAATTTCATTATTCCTTTGAGCTCAATTTCTGTGGTATACAAAGAGGCATCTTTTTTGAATTGTAATATCATTGGGGCGGGTTGGGATCAACTGGTGATTGTCCCCATTAACACAAGTAAATCACTGGATAGGCGGGGCTTTGTGTGGTACACACCAAATCTTTATTTTCTCGCACTTTTTTTCTTACCCTAAATTACGTATTCTTGATCATGGGATTAGCATCGAAATTGAAACTTAGGAAAGACAATAGCCAGGAATCTATTGGAAATTCTGGCCAATCTACGGATGATGTGGATGAAATAGACAACGAAAACCAATCCATTCTCCTCTCTATAATTGCTCAATTGAGACCGGGCTCCGATTTAACCAGAATCACCCTTCCGACTTTTATCCTAGAAAAGAAATCAATGCTTGAAAGAATTGCAAATGCTTTCTTCACACCACTGTTACTCATGGAAGCAAATGAAATGGAGGATCCGTTCAGGAGATTCACCCTCATTGTAATGTGGTATTTGTCGGGATGGCACATTGCTCCCAAGGCTGTTAAAAAGCCTTTAAATCCAGTTTTAGGTGAAATATTCAGCTGCTATTGGGATGATTTACCGAATTCTCTGTCAGCATATTATTTGGCAGAGCAAACCTCCCACCACCCTCCAAAGTCTTCCTACTTTTACCTCCTTCCTGAACTGAAGATCAAGGCTGATGGTGTTATTGTACCCAGGTCTAAGTTTTTAGGTAATTCCTCAGCGGCAATGATGGAAGGTATCGCCAAATTGACCTTAGGGGAACACAATGAGGAGTATACGATGACACAGCCCAATGTTTATTGTAGAGGAATATTATTTGGTAAATTGAAGTATGAATTAGGTGACCAAATGATCATCAAGTGCGAGAAACTTGGCTACGAAGCAAACATTGAGTTCAAGACTAAGGGATTCATTGGCGGTGCTTATGATGTTATCGATGGGACCATTAAAGATAGTAAAAGTTCAGAAGTTTTGGCGACAGTGGGAGGTAAATGGAACGAGGTAATGGAGATATCACCCATCAAGGGAAGAGGTGATCCGGTGGTGTTCGATACTTCCAAATCAGTTTTACATAAACCTTCAGTAAAGGCTTTAGAACACCAACAGGACAATGAGTCTCGGAGATTATGGAAAAATACCATTGATGCCCTTCACAATCGTGACCACACCTCTGCTACAGATGAAAAATTCAAAGTAGAAGAGGCTCAAAGGGCTAAAGCAAAGCAACGGATTGCTGATGGTGAAAAATTTGTACCACAGTTGTTCAAAGAGGTGGACGACGAGATTCCTTTTGTACTCAAAAAAGACATTGATGTGAGAAACAAGGACCCAGAAACATTAACTAGAGATTTACTAGAATTGCACCCGGTAGTTGTCCAAGATGATTGATTTTGTTTAGTTCTTTTAATTTACATTTTTATTTAGCATATGCAGTCCTATTTTGGTTTATGTTGTTATTTTCCAGCGCACTGCGAATCGAATTCGAAATTCTTAGATCACCAAAATGGGAGATAGCGACCATGCATCCTTATTGAAACTTATCAATTCGGATGACTTCGACATAGCCCAGTGCTTAAAGTATTTGAGAAGACATACCAACACAATTGGTATACATCATTTTCTTATAACCAAACTTTCTACATACACGTACGAAGAAATCGAGTTCTTCATACCTCAATTCATTCAACTTCTTGTGTCATATGAAACCAATTCGATGGCCCTAGAGGACTTCCTATTGGAGTTTTCATCAAATTACCCTCACTTCAGCCTAATTGTCTTTTGGAACTTACAAGCGTATATATTCGAGCTTAGAAATGAGCCTGAGTCCTACTCCTTCCAAACTGTTAGACGGTTCATAAATCAGCTTCAAAATATCATGTTCAACACTGATGGTCCAGTGAAGAAGATACAAGAGTTTAGAGAGAATCTTCACCCTGGCTTAATTGCGATTGGTTCTATCGCAGCTGCATTTGCTTTACCAAACAGCACATACTACACATTACCAGTAATCAAGTCCCAATCGAAACAGCAGAAAGCATTCGTCTTTCAATTGGCAAATTTTCAAAAAGCTTTGACTAAGAACTTAACCTTGAAGAATTTACAAGCGTCGTCAACTTCAGATGATACGACAAAGCTTCCAGCATCAATAGGTGCTAGGACACTGCACCCACAAGGGTTTCTTTCCGAAAGGAATAGTTTCACTTATGGTAGAGATGATTTAAATATATCCTCTGAAGACGAAAGAGTGTCATTCGAGTCTATCAATCCAGCAAACTATCCCACTTCAAGTAAATTAAACGAAATCGAGGACTCTTTGAGGATCAACACTACCATTAGATCAAAAAAAAGTATCAATGGTTTATCAAGACATAGAAGCTTGGACTACGTTCCCAAGCATAACACTAATGCTATGTCACAATCAATGCCAGATCTAAGAGATACTAGTGGCTCGCCTATTAGACCCTATGCATCACCTGTGGACTCCGAGATATCTTTGGTCCCACTTCATACTAGTCGAATTAGTTCTAGAAGTGAGAATCAACCCATGAAAGAGGAGTATTCCAATAGCTTCAGTCCTCAAAAGGTTTTGTTTGCTAATTATGCTAGAAAAGAAACTGACTTCATAATGTCCTTGCAGAACGTTTCATTCCGTCTATCACAAATTCCTAAGGAAGCCCGTTTATCTGCACTCCGTGCTGAACTTTCCATGATAAACGAAACAATATTTCCTTCTGAAATTGACATTCCACAGTTACTTCCAATTACAAGCAATAGGAATAAAAAGTATCATAAGATTTTAAAATTGAATGTCAATGAAGCTTGTGTTCTCAATTCTGCTGAACGTGTGCCCTTTTTGTTATTGATAGAATACTTAAGTGATGAATTCGACTTTGACCCTCAACAAGAAGATAACCAAAGGATCATTTCTAATTACACAAAGAGAACCAGTTTCGAGTCATCATTAGTTAAATCTCGGGAAATGGAAACCTTACCTATTAAAAGTGATAATGTCGAATCAGAGACTACTTTAGATGAGGTAGCTTCAAGACTGTATGAAGAAGAAACAGATTTGGGAGATCTTGATTCTAGAACCCCAGAAGACTCCAACAATGACCTTTACAAATTAAAGGTTCTTGAAGCCCAAACCAGGTCATCTGACATAGATAGCAAAAGTGGTCAACGGGTCACCGAAGTACCCTCAAAGGTTTTGGCAAGTCAAATGAGAATAGCATCAGTCATGCTTCAACAATTAGAAGATGCAGGTAAAGAAAATACTGAACAATCATCTTCAATCAAGAATAGAATTATCGAATCTATGATCTCTCTTCAAGATCAATTCGAGGCTATCAATTACGAGAAGTTGAACGAATTAAAAGGGGATGATCCCAATGCAGGTGAGAGAAAAATGGAAAATGATTTCAAACTTGGGGAAGACTGGCTCAAGAAAAAGATGCGGATCAAGAAAGCTAGTGTTTATGGCCACTTAAAGAATTGGGACTTGTGTTCTGTGATCGCCAAAAACGGTGATGACCTCCCTCAAGAAGCTTTTGCGTGTCAACTTATTAGTATTGTTTCGAACATCTGGAAGAAGGAGCGAGTACCTGCTTGGACTAAAAGAATGAAAATTTTAGTCACTAGTGCTAATACTGGACTTGTCGAAACTATTAATAATGCCATGTCAATACATTCGATTAAGAAATCACTCACCGAGCACTCAATTGTTGGTGGGGGTAATGTAAAAGGTCGTATATTCAGTATACTGGATTATTTTGAAAAATTGTTTGGGGCTCCTAGCTCGTTAAAGTATAAAAAAGCTCAGGAAAACTTTTCCCGAAGTTTGGCAAGTTATTCGATCTTATCATATGTCTTCCAAATTAAAGACAGACACAATGGTAACATCATGATAGATAACGAAGGACATATAATTCATATCGATTTTGGATTTCTTCTTTCAAACTCACCTGGTAGTTTGGGTTTTGAAGCAGCTCCCTTTAAGCTTACCCAAGAATATATTGATTTGATGGGAGGTCAAGATAGTTCTAATTTCATGGTGTTCAAGGATTTGTGTATCCAGTGTTTCAAGGCTATCCGAGTAAACTCGGATAGAATTATAGATATTGTGGAGTTGATGCAAAAAGATTCCAATCTACCTTGTTTCAACAACGGTGAGAATACTAGCGTTCTACTCAAACAGAGGTTACAGCTCCATCTTGATGAAAAACAAATCGAATTGTTCGTAGAGAACAACTTGATAGCAAAAAGTCTTGGTAATATGTATACGAGATTGTACGATCAATTTCAAATGGTTACACAAGGGATTTATAGTTGAGTATTTATTATATAATCTTCCTTCACAATAATTCAAGGGTCCTATTCGCACACTAATATAAATTTCATTATGGCACTCAAGGCGATTCCCAAGTCAATGACTGGCAAATTTAAAACGAAAAAGCTTCCTCCAACGATAAGACATGGCCACAATCCTGTACTTCAAGAGGCATGTTATCCAACTAGGGAATTGCCTCCTATACCAAAACCGTCTCCGAGACTTAAAGATATATTACTTGAATATAATCACACATCAAATGACAAGATGTCTGTTCAGAAAAAACGAGTCAAAAGACAAAAACGTTTCAGGAACTTGAATCCCTTCTTTGCATTCAGAATCTTTTATAGCCAACATATATGTGGTGCAGTAAGACAGCGCTCCCTTTCAACAGAGCTTGCCAAGATTTGGGAGGAAGAAGTCGATCAGCATGTATGGGAGACATATGCATCCGAGTATAATAGGTATGGCCATAAAAAACCGTTTTCCCAATGGTTATGTGAAGCGCTAAAAATTAGTCAAGTAAGCAATGAAGGTAAAATTGAGACTTTTGAGTGGATGTCTCTATGTATGGAGGATGTTTTCACCAGATAAATACAAACCATAAATTACTCATTTGCTACTGGAACGGCAACTGAGCTTTTGGGGCGCTTATGTGGATCTCCCTTCAAGTCCGCCTTCCTTTTCTTGGCCTGCTTATGAGGCCGTGTTTCACCTTCAACAAAAACATCATCAGGTAAGTCATATAATTTGACGTGCTTAATTTGAATGTGGTGAACCGTGTCTTGAAAACCCTGCCAGCCTTTGCAAATATTATAAAATTCAGAGCAGGGATACTGAATGTCAAGCTTTCTCTGTTGATTTCCTTGCGTTTCTGGTTTATTTAATTTTATATCAAGTCCAATGAACAACTTAGTTAAGTGAAACTTCTTTTCAGTAGTACCTGACTCTTCAGATGAGGATAACATTTTTTCGCTTTTCTCTACCCTTTGTAATTGTGAGAGAACCTTATTCCCTGAGAGGGTTCCATAAGAATCCATGACCGCCGAGGGTTCGATATCCTTGATCAAATAACTATCAGAAAAGTCTTTCACGTAAGGATGAGCTATTTCTATCCCACTAGTAATTTCTAACTTCTGCACTAAAAGTCTGAGCTTACTTTCCACGAATCCACTCCACTTCGAATGCTCCTCTTCATTAGACTTAGTCCCCACCACTATACACAAATAAAACTTGTAACGGAAGAAGAAATCATGCCTTTGAAATAGTTCACTCCAACTCTTGCTACCTGACTTTATATCTTGGAGCACTGACATTCCTCTTTCTAATTCTGACAAGATTACTTTTTGTGTAGAACTGGTGATGTTGTGAGTTGCGCACATAGAAGGATAAGCCGGTGTTATCACGGGCATACGATGATTTCTATCATTGGCGTAAAGACGAGGGTTCCAAACTTTTACTTGAAGAGGTCCATCTTCAATCGGCTTCAACAATACTGGTTGTGGCCAATTCCATTTGGTATAAATGCTGAAGAATTTCTCGACAATGACTGCACCTACTGCATTTGGATATAATTGACAAATACGAGCTACCATCATTGCCCATGCCACACCTCCAGGAAAACCATAAACATTTCCGTATACTGCCCTCTGTTGTGCCCACATCTTTATACATCTGAGGGCGTGTTTAAAAACTGTCGGCTTGGGGACGAGCTGTAAAATTTCGTCTGTAACTCTGGTACCGTTTAATGCCCTCATGTCCCTCTCATCAAGATTCTTAAGCAAGTTTTTGTCATCCAAAGTCATATTTAAAGGAATTTGGGCAACATTTAATGTGGCACAAATTAAGTCAATTGATATCCCATCAAACTCAATTTTTATAATAGGAACATAGGCATCAGGTACTGAGTTAATTTCCTCCAACTCTGGTCGTTTTCTCAATTGAGACTCGAAGACAGTGAAAAAGTCATCTCTAGTGACGTGTTTGGGAACAACAACTAAGGTATCTATGTCGGATCCGGGACCATATACACCAAGACGATATGAACCGAATGTAAAAATTTTTCCACCTGCATCCTTGGCCATCCCATCACTCATATTTTTGTTCTTTGAAACCTCGTAAACAAATTCTTGCACCATTTTTTGAAATAGATTCAATGTTTCAACCCTCTTTCGAGTGGCCTGTTCACTTTCGAAAGAGCCTCTTGATTTCAATTCCGATATCAACTGGTCATTCAACTGAATTTCCTTAGTAGTCGGGTTCTCAGTAGAAACTGGATATGTTACACCGTAAACCTTTGCACTCATCTGCTAAACTGGTAAAAAGTTGGTGAGTAAATTCGCAGTTTGAAAGAGCGAATAGTTCTCAATTACAATCTAAAGCTCTCTCTCGAGAGATATTTTTATTTGTACATGTATGTTATAATATTAGCCTATTTTAACTGTTTAATGTCAGAGGATGTGAATTTTGGGGATTTGACCTTATGTTTGAGACTTTTCAATAACCTGCTTCTGACTTTTTCCAGTAACCCCCACTCTATGCAGTATGTCTCCACTGAATGCAAAGTATTCTCCCGTTGATCGTCCGGTGAATTTTCAATGATAAGTTTCATTAAAGACACCATATTTGTAGTGCTCATTCTATTCTTCAACCCATGCTTTATAAGCTCCATCCTAAATTGCTTAATCAACAGTACTTTAGTTTTCGCATCTGTGTAAGACTCTAAAATACCTTTCTCTATTGCATCCGTCAATTTGCGGTTCAACTGAGACTTGTTCTTATACATTCCAATGGTGCCTAATTTTGAAAAAGGATTAGCCTTGGTTTCACAAAATATAACAAGATATTTGATTAACTCCTTATCTACAATCAACCCTTTCAAAAAAGCGCAGCAGCTAGGGCTCTGGTCGTACCTCGAAACAAACCTTACAACATCCTGTACCAAAGACAGGAAAATATACTCTGAATATGTGGGATCCCAGGTTTTTGATGAACTCAGGTTAGTCAAGTATTTGTAAAATAAGTTCAAGGTGGTGACCTTTTCTTGGTCGTCGATCAAAGATATCATCTGAGCTATTGCCCTAATCGAGTTGTGGTAGCCCTTTTTTTTATTCTTACAATACCGTTCATGTTTGAATTTTGATCCTGTAAAAAAAGAAAACTGCTCTATGACCTTAAGAAACAAGATCCCAACAATGTCATCATCACATATACGGTTCCTGACCACAATAACTCTCATAATTTCAAGCAAAGAGGGTACTCTGTAGTTGGAAAATGAAGATGATAGTATGTAATTCTTATATAAGGCGAGAACTTCCTCTTTTTGGTCTTCAATTATAGGTAAGTTGATTCTTAAACGGATGTGGAAGTTTTTTAAATCTCTAGTCATTAGCAAGGTCTTATGGAATACCAAAGATGATTGGGGTGAAAATTTATACTTCGTTACAACTTCTGCACAGATACTCACATAACGATTTTTATTTGGAGATTCTATAATCACTTTCAAGCACTCAATAAAAGCATCATAATTCTTAGAATGTAGTAGTTTAAATGCATCGGACAAGGATGCGAGTGCAATTTGACCATGGAACCTGCTGGTAATAAGACATAAAATTTTTGTGTTCTCTTTTATGGCTGATAATACTATAATCTTATTTATCGTGTATACCATTGCACTATCTGTAGTGTTCAAGACTTTAGTCAAGAGTTCATATCCTTCATCCAACGTACAGATACCTGTATCTAGCAAGGTTACTATATCACAATCATTTAAACTCATATGTTTGAACGCATCCACTGGATTAAATGGACCTGGGTTACTCTTAAAATCCAAATCATTTAAAAGGTAAGACAAAAATCCAGGGAAACGAGCAATTCTTGATATATTCTTCGAAAGGACGGTTGAATAAAACTTTGCAAAGCTGAGATGGTGATTCGATTTCAAAAGTTGGCGACACTGAATCATGAATTGATAATTGCTCTTTTCTTCAGGAAATTCGTTAATAATAAGTTCAACACCGCTTATTTCTGTTAATTGTGATTTATCAATCAGAAAATTATACGCAATGCAATCGATTAAAACAGTTGTTAAAGACTGGTTTGTTATGGCTTCTCGAGCAGCTAATACAGCTCTCATGAAACCAATATACACGTTGTTGTTTTCCTTTAGGACATCTCCTATGACGGATACCAATTCGTCAATATCATTTATGGTTGTTGTCTCATCCACAAAGGTTTCCCATATTTCCTCGTACATGTTGTGAAATGCAAGCCTGCTTACAAAAAGATTCCTGATCTTTTCATCAGAAGGCATCTCATAATTAAGTATGAAATGTCTGTATAATGAAGGTGGTATTTGGATAGGATTGAATGTGAGAAGTTTTCGTATCCTGCTTTGATCATCTAATGCTTGTTTCAAAGAGCTTGAAATATGTTGTGGAAGTCCAAACAAGCCCCCATTGAACTCAACTTTCCCTGGTTTATCATCAAGGGAATCTGCAAGTAATCTCGATTCCTTTTTAATAAAATCTGTAAAAGTCTTCGGGATAGCGTTTATTATACCTCGATGAGCTTGTGTGGAGTTATTGTTTTGAGATGTTCGAATGAAGAAGCGTACATTTTGTGAATTAGGGTGTATTCGAAACCTATTTGTTAGTCGATTTCGATTTGGTTTGACGAATTTGAGCGTCAAAGTCAATCTTGGGAGCATACTAGCTCATCTATCTTTAAACTAATTGTCGCGAAAGATATTATTCATTTGGCTGGATCAAATGGCTCAAGTAATATGGAATTCAGATATCGATGTTTATAACTCGGAAGTCATGCCTGTCCCAGTAGCAAAATCAATTACGAAGCATTTAAGAATACCTGATCTTTTGAACTTTTCACTAGTCTCCAAGAATGCATACAGGACAGTCAATGAACCTCAAATATGGATTACAATGTTGCAAGAAATAGACTTATGGAGTTACCAATCCAACGATAATGAAACTGACCCTTCATTAGGATCACCAAATGCTTTGAATTGCATGGACACAAATGTCCTGAGAAAGCTTTTTGCAAAGAAAAAAGTATTATCTATCTATAAGTGTTTGAACAAGTACTACCTTGATATCATTTCGAACAAATCATTCGATAAGTTAAAATTGCTTCAGGATTTCCAGACTCCTGAGCAACAATGTAAGGTGCTAAATAATATTTTACGATATAGCAGATTAGACAAAGATGATGAAGCTAGGTTTATTGCACAGGAAAAACTCGGCTCACTATTTGAAATCTTTGAAAATGCTTTGCTTAGGGAACTTGATATCCATTTCGCCTTTGAAGACTATTCAACTATGAGACGTTTTGTCAACGTTCTCATAGAACTTAATAACCAACAAACTTTGGTGGACTTTTTCATTCAAAAAAGTGTCTTTGATAATACTGAGGAAATATTCAGTCCACTCGAATACTTAAACCCCGAAGAATTTTATGTGAAGTCTTTAGACGGGGAAGTTGAGAAATTTGAGTTAAATAAGAAGAAATTTGCTGACTTTATGGGTGATCTTGTTTCTATTTTCAATTATGAATCGAAAATTATCGATTTGATATTTCCCAAGTCGGTACCAATGATGTACAAAGTCAGCGAAGAATTGATTTTGAATCAGCTAGCTGAAAAGATTACTTCGATTGTTGATGCATCTAAACCCAAAGATCTTTACTTGGCTACTATACCGTTTTTATATCACGAAGCCAAAACACTGTTCGTGGAGAAGTTGGACCATAGTAACAATCTAGGGGATAATTATAAGGTTTTAATTCAAGAGTTATTAGATATGCAATTTGAACAGTTGGTTTCTGACTATGCTCGTGAGGAAATCATTAATTTTAAAAGAGAATCTAATATAACTATCCAAGAGTGGAAAGAATCTATAAGCAAACGGGAACAACAAACCACCGAAAGTATCTTACAAAATGTAAGAACAGAAACAAAGAATGATTTCTTGACCAGTTTCAAAAAAGCATTCACCATTGGGGCGTCTAATCCCCAAACGGAGAAAGACCAAGATGAAAAGGAATCTTACTCTGAAATTCAAGCTAAAGAAAAAATCTTAACAGAGAATATGAAATCTATTAAAGACATATTCAGTTTGAATTTAACGATGCAAATCTTGAATGATGGAAGAAATTGTTTGGTTAGAATGCTACATTTCGAAACTTATACAATTATCAGTGTCCGCAAGTTGATTATGGCATCGATCCAAGAAGTGTTTATTTCCGTTCTAGAGCTGATAGGGAATGACCATTTAAAGCCTGGATTCGATAAAGCTCTTACTTATTTAAGAACATATAAACCGGGGGACGACCTGAGAGAAGTATCAGAACCGATCAAACCTCTCGTTCTTTTCTCTGATCTTGTAAATGTTGCTGATCTTATAACACAGATGGTGGATATATTCTACAAAGAGGAGCTTATCCACAAAAATATAATTAAAAATGAAAACTCTATTCTAAATCCATCATTACAAAGGAAGAAAAAATTAGAGGAAATGGTTGATAATTATGTTGCTGATGGGTTAAACATTGGAATCGACGTTTTGATAGAGGAAGTTGGAACTATCTATGGTACAGTTGTTGAAGACCGTAAGTATTGCCCTCCTATAGATGAATTGAATAGAGTGGAAGGTCCAACTAATGCTGCTGCAAGGGTAGTTCAAATACTAGATGGTAATTTCGATTTACTTGTCGGGTGCACTGAAAAATCTGTAGTGGATGTTTTCCAACAAGAGCTAGCGGAAAGAGTTTTTCAGATGATTGTTAAAACCATGAAGCTATCAACAATTTCTAACTCAGGTGCTGTAACACTTATATCTGACCTTAACATTTATTACGAGTGTATTTTCCGTCACATAAAAACTAATAAGAGATTAATTCTTCCGTTGTTTCAATCTCTCCAAAAAGTTGGAAGTATCTATTTGATTAGTGGTGATGATTCTAAGTCCATTGGAAAGCTTGTAAGTGATTTGAGTAAATTTAATGGAATTTTTGGGCAAGAAGAGATATACGAATTTGTTCAAAGAAGACAGGATTGGTCAATTGTGAAGAAAGACGTAGAGAAAATTATGTATGGGTTAAGTCTTGGAGAATGTGTTGTAGTCTAGCATCTCAAAAATATACGCATCGCATTTTTTGACTTAAGAGCATGATAGTGCATGCACATTTAAGACGACTACCCAAAATTGCATGTCACCCTAAATCTTTAAATAGGGGTGTGAAATATTTCAGTCCCGTACAAAAAAATGAAAGTGCATTTGTCGTTCCTTCTTTTAGCGAACACCAAGTCAGGCTTAAAGAACTAGAAAAGTTTCTCTCCCACAAAGCTGATTTCAGGTATTTAGGTTCTGAAATTAGTCGACTTTATTGCACAGAATCAAATTTCTTATTTCATGATCTACGTTCAACCGATAAACAATCAGAAGCCTTGTATCTTAAATTTTGTCGGCAATTTCTGAGTTCCAGCTCAGTTAGATGCTTAATGTTGAAAGAATTATTACGAATATGGCATAGAAAAGATTTTGATTTGATTCAAAACATTCTCAAAGATATAAAAAATAATTCCTCCTTTCAACATTCAAAATGTGTGAAATCTCCGGCCAATAATGCAGCTGAAGCCATTACAAAACTCATTGAATTTGCTGTAATATATGGAGAGCCTTTGGTAGCTGCCCTGTTCATACTTGAAGCCAAAACTTCTGGTGTGAAACTAGATAATCTGATAGTGCACCTCGTGTTCAAAGGATTACTTGAATGCAGAGGTTCAAACACACCTTACCATACATTTACAGTAATAAGCTTGGTGAATGAATATGAGGAGTATCCCTTGAACTCAAAAGAGATGTCTATGATGTTAGAAATGGCTCTATCAAGGATAACAGATTGTTATTTTCCTAATATACTCTTTTGGAAGATACAACCTAAGATCATGAAGTTGAGACAATCCCATTCGCTACTGAAACTGCTCAAAAAATTGATACTAATGAATGTTTCTATGGGCAACTACGAGGAAGCCTTAAAAATATGGTACGTGTTATCTCCATTTGAAGTTCATAAAGACCAAGAAGTTTTGATTTCATTATTGAAATATTCCTCGAAGGAGCATGTCAAGTTTTTCAACAAAATAGATTTGGACCTTTCAAATAAAGATGTGCTAGATGTTGCGCTTGTTTTTTATGCAAAATTTCGGTCCAGTGAGTTCACGACACTTCTTCCGCATGTCAATTCACCAGCCAGCAGACTGACATTATCTGCTCTTCTAGAATCCTTTTCAATTCAACATAAACTTGAGGAATCTAAAAAAGTTCTTCTGTCGATAGCCAAATTCCAAGAAGGCGCATCTTCAGAGAATATCAATATGCTCTGTAAAACATTGTTGCTGCAAGGTGATACAGAGAAAGCAATTCAATTAGCGGTGAGGTCCCCTTCAAGCAAAGCTAAATTAGCATATGTAAGTATATTTGAAACATTGCTTTTGAGCAAGGAGATAAACATGTACGAAGACTTGGCAATAAAAATCCTTACAGAATTGAAAGTCGCTGATGCAGAGACAAAGCAAAGACTATTTCATTTATTGATAAAATTTCTAGCTACACATGGAGTTGAAGTTGCAATATCAGTTTTATCTCCTTTGTTAAACGACTTTAGAACTATACAAGTAAGATCAAAATCTAGTCTTCCTGATCTAACTAAATATCACATTTCAAATGATATCTACGGTTGTTTGGCATTAACCAAAAGGAATGTTAATGAGGTACTCATACATTTACTCAAAAAAGCATGTATAGAGCAGGATACCGATTCTGTGAAATGGTGTATCTCTGAGTTACGAAACCAAGGATTTATTCTCCATACTTTAATTGAAATCGTGAGACAAACCAACAGCATTTTCTACCATAAATCTTTTAGAAAAGAGATAATTTCTAAAATATATTAGTCTTGTATATACATGTATTATTAACAATATTTAAATCACTTCTTCTTCTGCAGTTTTTTATCAAAAAGTTTACCCCCACTTGCTACTTCTTTACTGTTTTGACTCAAAAGGTGGATTAAATCATCATTGGCTCCTGGTTTATTGTCAGCTTTAGCTTTGTCTTTATTTTCAGAAAGTGTATCGAACCCTGAGTATCTTTGTTTGAATTTATTCACCTTACCCGTAGCATTTGGATCAATAGACACTAGATCTGATCTATTTGGGTTCCACAAACTACTGTTCCTTTGATCATTGATCATCCTTATTTCGTCCTTTGGAGCCTGAGATCTTCTTTTAATCACTGATCCATCGCTTAACTCTACCAAGGTCTCGAATTGGTGAAAAATGGCTGGTCTTGCCTTACCCATTTTTATTTTTCTCATCACTCTTCTGCTGGACAAGTGGACATCACCCTTCATTGTAATATTTCTGGTGAAACTTCTCTGCATTAATGCTCTATTTATTTGTGAACCTTGAAACATTTTAGATGGTGGGTAAAAATTCTATCAAAAAATTTTGTCGCGAAAAAAACGCTGAAAAGTTTAGTAAGAATAAGATGGCATTTTCTTCACAGACTCCAACAATCGTTGTATTGAAGGAAGGTACAGATACATCCCAAGGTAAAGGCCAAATTCTCAATAACATCAATGCCTGTTTGGCAATTCAAGATACCCTTAAACCTACTTTAGGACCGTTCGGATCTGACATTTTAATCGTATCTTCTAATAGCAAAACCACGATTTCCAACGATGGAGCCACCATCTTGAAGTTATTAGACATTGTTCATCCAGCAGCTAAAATGCTTGTTGATATATCAAGAGCACAGGATGCTGAAGTCGGTGATGGCACTACGTCTGTCACTATATTAGCTGGTGAATTATTAAAGGAAAGTAAAACTTTTATTGAAGATGGCATATCATCTAATTTAATAGCTAGAGGTTTGAGAAAAGCTTGTGATTTGGCTGTTCAAAAGATCAATGAAATATCTGTGGAAGTCAAAAAAGATGATCCAGCAGAGTTTCGTCATCTTTTAGAAAGATGTGCTACAACTGCCATGTCTTCCAAACTCATCAGTCAAAATTCCAAATTTTTCACAAAAATGGTGGTCGATGCTGTTTTGAGCTTAGATCAAGAATATTTAGATGAAAAATTGATTGGTATCAAAAAAGTTCCTGGAGGATCTATGGAGGATTCATTATTTGTTGATGGTGTCGCATTCAAAAAGACATTCTCGTATGCAGGTTTCGAACAACAACCAAAAAAATTTAATAATCCTAAGATTTTGAATTTAAATGTTGAACTTGAATTAAAAGCAGAAAAAGATAACGCTGAAGTAAGGGTCGAACAAGTTAAAGATTACCAAGAAATTGTTGATGCTGAATGGAAAATTATTTTCACGAAGTTAGAAGCTATCCATGAAAGTGGAGCCAACATTGTTCTTTCTAAGTTACCAATCGGTGACTTAGCTACCCAGTTCTTTGCGGATAGAAACATTTTCTGTGCTGGAAGAGTTTCATCTGAAGATATGGAAAGAGTGATTCAAGCTGTTGGTGGAACAGTACAATCAACATGTTCAAATATCAGTCAACAAGACCTCGGAACTTGTGAACTTTTTGAAGAAGTTCAAATCGGCTCCGAAAGATACAACCTTTTTAAGGGCTGTCCTCAAGCTAAAACATGCACATTGGTTTTAAGAGGTGGTGCTGAACAAGTTATCGCAGAGGTCGAAAGATCTTTGCACGATGCCATTATGATTGTTAAAAGAGCAGTTAGCCATAATTCCGTTGTTGCTGGTGGTGGTGCCATAGAGATGGAATTATCAAAACATTTGAGAGAATTTGCCAGATCGGTGGCTGGTAAACAACAGTTGGTCATTTCCGCGTTTGCTAAAGCATTAGAAATTATTCCAAGACAACTTTGCGAAAATGCTGGTTTAGATGCAATCGAGTTACTAAATAAATTAAGAAGCGCACACGCAAAGGGTGATAAATCAATCGGAATTGATTTCCACAAGGAGTCCATAGGTGATAATATGGAAAGCTTTATTTGGGAACCAGCTTTGGTGAAGATCAATGCTCTCGAATCAGCCACAGAAGCAGCAATTGTTATTCTTTCGGTAGACGAAACCATAAAGAATGATGATTCTGCGCAAGAAGGTAGAGGAAGAGGGGCATTTTAATACTGGAAAGGTATTTAGAAACGTAATCTATAAAATAAACACCACGAAAACATAAGAAGGTACAGGTTCCGGCGCGCCTCGAAATTTGATAAACGCGGTTTCGCGTCTTCGTGAATAAGGTTCAACCCTCTCTGGTTCATCTCTTTATTAACTTCTCGCTTCGCTTTTTTTTTGAACTACTTGTTAATTGATCATTCAACATCTTTGGAATGGAAGCTTTAACAAGAAGTAGGTTATATGGTCCACCTTCTCGTCTTCCACCGAAGCCATTTTCATTGGAGTTGGAATCATTGGAATCGAGTGGTAATAAAAAGTTGTTGAAGGAATACCAAAAAGACATAAAGAAGTACCTAGCAAGAAAAGAGTCCAGTAATGAAATAAACCCTGCTATGATCGACCTTCAACCAGAAATCCAATGGTTCATGAGGCCTTTTCTATTGGACTATATAGTAGAGCTTCATGCATCCTTTAGGCTCCAACCTCAAACGCTTTTTCGTTGTTTCAATATTGTAGACAGATATTGCGCCAAACGAATTGTTTTCAAGAGGCATTATCAGCTTGTTGGTTGTACTGCATTGTGGATAGCTGCAAAGTATGAGGATAAGAAGTCACGGGTACCTACCTTGAAGGAATTAGCTATTATGTGTCGAAACGCATACGATGAGGAAATGTTCATACAAATGGAACGTCATGTTTTGTCAACTTTGGAATGGTCTCTAGAATGTCCCACATTGGAAGATTGTCTCCAGTTGGCTATCGAACTGTTCATTGGAGGTGAAGACTTTACTCCTATACGCCCATCTTCCACGAATAGTGAAAACTCCATTTCTTCTGCAGCAACAGCGGTGACCAGATTCTTATGCGAGTTAAGTTTATATCATCGTGACTTTCTCAACTTTGAGACGTGTTTAGTTGCAACAGTTGCCAATCTCCTTGCATTATCTATGCTCAATGTACCACATGGTTCATATCGGTTTCAGGAACTAAGGAATCATTGTATGCGTCGTGACTCAGATTTGGGTATAAATGAAAATTCGGAAAATATAGAACCGGAGGTATATGGCCCATTTTTAACAGGTTTTGATGATATTACTTTAACAAAAGTAAGAAAGCTAAGCTTAATGTTCGGAACTTGCTTGAATAAAGCTAGTGAAGTACTCAGTTCCAAGTACAAAACATTGGGCGTTATTCTGGTGGTTAAAAACTTCACTGAAAAAAATTTCCAATTGTTTAACGAATTAAACACATTGGAAAATAATATCTCATCTATAAATGATCAGCTGCTCAGTGATTCTCCTATCAGTCTTATGGCTGACATGCTTCTCAATCTCCATGAACCATTGGATTCCTCTTATACGACCATACCTATGACTCCCCCATCTACTTCCAAATCCATATTCTCTGACTTACAAGCTTCTTCCCCATCATATGGCACCCCAATAGGAATACAGTTCACACGAGAATATAGTCATCCACTTCAAGAGGTCAAACTGTATCAAAGTCAACACCATCAAAATATGTCTCCAGAGAAGGCAACACCTTTTCTTCATGTGGGACATAACTAATTTATCTGCATCGGCCCTTCGGTCAAAAATGTCACTGGGTGACACATCGTCTTCATTCGAACATGATCAACCGATGAAAATAATTGTATAATTAATCAAAACACAGCATTTCGTATATTTCATCTCTATAAAATTGGATTAGTCTCAGACACTATAATCAAACTTTGAGTCGCGTTGTAGTAATTTGTTTACATTACACAAAATCTACGTTACGATCTCAGACCAAGAATCACAACAATAGCGATTCTTACCTATAACATTTATCCGTTTTCATCTTTAGCAAATTCGACACCAAAATTTTCACTCTTTCGAAGGCGGAGATCCATCCAATTAATTTTTTTAGCACAATCCCCTCAACTAGACTATCCGCTAGTCATAAACATAAACAACTCGTCTAAATAAATTTTTGATCCAAATAATGGCCGAAGACGAGGATTTTAATTCCAAAAATTGGGTATGGATACCGGACGATGACGACGTATTCATCAAAGGGTACGTTGTGGACTATATGGAAAACAACGAGTGTAAGGTGAACTACAAACAAAATAACAAAGATGCATCAAGAGTTATGCAAACTAAAGATTTGAATCCATGTAACCCATCTAAATTTAATAAGTGTAATGATATGGCAGAACTTACTCATTTGAATGAGCCATCTGTCATCTACAATTTATACTTAAGGTACATGGACAACTTGATCTATACTTATAGTGGTTTATTTTTGGTGGCCATCAATCCTTATAAATCTTTACCTATCTACAACACTGATAAAATTGACTTTTCAAAGCCCCATATTTATTCCATTGCAAAGTCCACACATACCAATTTGGTTCAGAACAAGAAGGATCAATCTATTTTGGTAACGGGAGAATCTGGTGCAGGGAAAACAGAAAATACCAAGAAGATTATCCAATATTTGTCTACGATATCTTCAAATGACTCAATTGACAAAAAAATTCTACAAACAAATCCTATTATGGAGAGTTTTGGGAATTCTAAGACCATCAAAAACAATAATTCATCTAGATTTGGTAAATTTATTAAAATTTATTTCAATGATAATAAACTCAAAGGCGCCAATATTAATTATTATCTTTTGGAAAAGTCAAGAGTGATTAACCAACAAGCGGGTGAAAGAAATTATCACATCTTTTATCAATTCTTGAAGGCTTATGATAATCTTGAAAAGTTCCACTTATCGTCTGATATTCAAAAGTATAAATACCTTCAAACAAATGAAGATGATGATAATGAAAATGATCAGTACTTGAATGACGAAGAAGAATTCATGAATTTAATGGAAAGTTTCAAAGTTATCGGGTTAAAAGACGATGAAATAGATAATATTTTCTCAGTGTTGGCATTGATCTTGCATTTAGGTAACATTGACTTCTCAAGCTGGAAAAGTGAACAAGCTAACTTTCATGCTGATTCCCCTATTCAAGAGATTTTGGATATTTTGAAAGTGGATAAGCCCACCTTTGAAACTGATTTATTAAGACCTAAAGTCAAAGCTGGTAGAGAGTACATCTCTAAATCTAAAAAGCCACATGAGGCAAAATACTTAATCGATACACTTTCTAAATTCTTATATGAGATTCTTTTCAATTACATCATAGCGAAGATCAATGAAAGTTTGAAATTGGAGGATAAGAGAAGCACAAACTTGAATGACTTCAACTTCATAGGGGTATTGGATATTGCTGGTTTTGAAATTTTTAAGATCAATTCATTTGAACAATTGTGCATCAATTTCACTAATGAAAAATTGCAACAATTCTTCAATCACCATTCTTTCATACTTGAACAAAGTGAATATTTGAAGGAGGACATTAAATGGGATTACATAGACTTCGGTAAAGATTTACAGCCAACAATTGATTTGATTGAAAACCAGAAATCTCCCGAATTTGGAATTTTGAAAATCTTGGATGAAGAATGCTTAATGCCAAAATCTAATGATAAACAATTTTTAGATCGGTTATTGACAAACTTCAAGAAGAATCCAAAATTCAAGCAGAACAAATTTAGAAATGGATTTATGATAAATCATTATGCGGGTGAGGTCGAATATAATGTGGACAATTGGTTGGATAAGAATAATGATCCTCTCAATGAAACTTTAATCAACTTACTTACCAGTTCCTCAAACGATTTCCTTAAAAAGTCAATTAAGCTTTTCAACAGTGGTTCCTCTAACTCAAAAAAGACTAAGAAGTCACTTTCAACAAAATACAAAACTCAACTCAACGATTTGATGGAGGACTTAAACAATACAGAACCACATTTTGTTAGATGTATTCTTCCAAACTTGGAAAAGAAACCAAACAAGTTCGAGAAGAACTTAGTCTTGAATCAATTGAGATGTAATGGTGTTTTAGAGGGTATTAGAATCACAAGAGCAGGATACCCAAATAAGATGATTTTCGAGGAATTTTTTGCTAGGTACAGTGTTTTGAATCCAAAAGAGGTTTTCACAAAGAATTATAAAACCAACTGTGAGTTGATTCTCAAACACATCAATTTGGATCCTGAAACCTATAAGGTTGGAATAACAAAGCTTTTCTTTAAAAATGGTGTTTTGGGTAACTTGGAAGAGTTGAGAGATTTGTCCATTAAATTTATCTTGACCAAGTTCCAATCGGTCATAAGAGGAAGCCTTTCAAGAAAATTCTTTAACAGTGAGATAGAAAAGATCCAAAATAGTCAAATCATTGCTAAGAATTTCCAAAAAGTATATGACTTCAAGAAGCAAAAGGCACAAGGTGATTTGTGGTTCAACTTGTTTATTCATCTAAAGCCTCTCTTGGAAGACTCGATTAAGCTCATGAACTCTAAGGAAATGAATGACAACTTGAAGGAAATTAACTTAAAGTTGAAGGATGCTGAGAAATTGAACAAAAACTATGAAGCTGAGCACACCATCATAACTAAAACTCTCAAGGACTTACAAGGTAAATATGATGAAAACCGTGCTGAATTGAAACAGAGAGAGGATGCAATTAAAACCCTCAAGAAGGAAGAAAAGGTTTCGAGTGAAAAGCTTGTGAAGTTAGAAAAAACCGTAACTGAACTTGAAAGTCAGAACTTGAGCCTCTCAAAGGAGAAAACAAAACTCTTAGAACAGTTAGATACCCTTCAGGATAAATATGATGGTCTTCAAGAAAATCTTGAAACACTTTCCAAAAAATTCGATTCAGTGAACAAATCATATGAAACCAGTAAGACAGTGAATCAAGAGCTTGAAGATGAAAAGGCAAATCATGAAAAATCTATCAGCTTGTTGAAGGTTCAACAGGCCAAATTGCAAAAACTCAACGACCTGAACAAGGAATTGAAACTGGAATTGAGTGAAGTGAAATCAGAAAAGAGTGAATTGGTTAACAAACTTGAAAAGTTGGATCAGAGCCATAAGTCATTGACCACAAAGCACGATGACTTGAGCAAAACTTTTAATATGATTAAATCCGGAAATGATTCTAAGATAGAGGAATTAAATGGAATAATTTCCAAACACAAGAATGGTTCTACTCATGATAAGACCGAGATTACAAGGTTGAATACGATGGTCAATAAATTAAGAAATGAGAATGGTGAATTACTTGATAACTTCAACAAGTCCAACTCTGAATTATTATTTATCAAGAACGAGTTGAAAGATTCTACCAAGGCAGCTAAAGAATTGAAGAAGCAAATAGAGGGTTTGGAAACGGCAAAGGATGAGTTGGCTACTCTAAAATCCAGAGAAGCAGAAAATCTTAAATCCATTAGCTCTTTGAGAAAAGAGTTAGAAGAAGCAAAGAGCACCAGTGACTCGATGAAATCCTTGACTATTCAATTGGAGGAAGCTCAACGGGCAAATGAAGGAAGCTCTGCTAAGATTAAAGAGTATTCCAAGAAAATCATTGAGTTGAACAGTCAATTATTAAAACTTCAAGAGGACAAGAAAGAGATGGAAAGAGAAAAGGAAAATCAACCTCCTGCTCAAGAGCAAAATTTCAAACAAGTGATGCAAGATTATTCCAGCTTGAAATTAAAATTGAATGAAATAAATGCAAACTTGAGAACAGAGAAATTCGAAAACAGAAAATTGGTGGAAGAATTGTCTGTTTTGAAAATCAAGTTTCAAGATAAAATCAGTCCTTATAGTTCGCCTAATAAAGCCAACAGAAGGTCTATTGCTATCGGTGAAGATCCAACCAGTGAAGGTAACAAATATTTGCTTAAACAAATTGAGGATCTCAAACTTAAGCTAGAGCAGGAAGAGTCTAATAGTACTAGAGCTGAAAATTATGCAATTGAATTACAAAAGAAGCTCAATAAGCTTCAAAACACTAGGGGTCTTAACTCGTCTGTTGACATGGAAAAGAAATACAGAGAGAGTCAACTTCGTGTTAGTGCTTTGGAAACAAAATTCACAAGCTTATTTGAGACTGTTTCTCCTACCACTACTCCTACCAAGTTGACCAAATCCGAAAGTTTTGGAAGAACATCGTTGATTACAAAGACTTTGGAAAACGCAAACCAAGATTTCGTCAAAATTTACAATGATATCACCAAGACACTTAAAACTACGAGGGATGAATTGACCAATTCAAAGCTGGAAATTTTGAGATTAAAATCTTTGTTGAGAGAAAGTGAGGACGAATTGTACCAGATCAAGAGAGATCAGCATAAGACATCTATTGAAAATTACGAGAACGAGTTGGCCCAATTGAAGGTTAAGCAAAAGAGTTTGAGATCAAGAAACGAAGACTTATCTAGCAATTTGAATCTTTATCAAAGAAGAAGTGATGAGTATTTCAAGAAATTGGAACTTGCTGAAAGTGCAATAAGTATTTCCAAAAGACACGAAGCTACTGCTGTCAAGGAACTTGAATCAATTAAGACTGAATACAAATTGGCCAAAGAAGAATTGAGGACAAGTGAGATCGTGATTCGTGACTTAAACAAAGAAAAGACAGTTTTGAATAATGAGATCAAAGATAGAGATTACCAAATTACTAAATTGAATGAAAATCTCAAAGAAATTAATGATAAATTGTCCTATAACAAGCTGATCTACGAAAACAAGGAAATCCATGGAAGTCTTAAATCTGAAATCCAAAACTTGAATAACGAGTTGAGCTTCAAGTTAGAGAACGAAGCCAAGATCATAAAGGAAAATAAGCAGTTGTTGATCGATAACGAAACCTTATTAAAACAGAAGTCGAACTTGGAAAAAGATTTTGAAATTCAGTTGGATGAAATAGATGAATTAAAGGTCAAGGAAGATGAATTAAGTAAAAAGATTAGAGTTTTGGAGAATGAAAAAGCTATCAATGAAAGAAAGATTATCAATCTCAACAAGCAAGTTGCAAACTTGAAGGAACTTGTGAATGATGTGACACTTCAAAGAGATGAATTATTGATGGCCAAAGAGAATTTGGAAGAAGAAAATTTAATTCTAAATCAGAACCTTGAAGAGAAAAAATTTGAACTTTCTTCTCTAAATTCTGATTTACAAATATTGAGAACACATTTGGAAGCACAGCGTAATGAGTCTCTGGAAATTCAACAAGAGCTCAACCAATCTAAGCTTTCAACTTCGGAAGATGTTGTCAACTATTCTAGATTGAAGAAGGAAAATTTGGTTGTTAGTCAAGAAAATGATGCCTTAGTGAGAATCAATAACGAGTTAAAGGCAAAGGTAACCACTTTGGAAACCAAGCTTTATGATGATGAGCAAATCAAATACTGGGAACATAAGTTGGATGAACTAAATAGCAAGTTGGATGCTGCCAATAATGAAAACTATAAGTTGAACAAAACAATTTATAACTACGAACAAGAGACCAAAAGCCTTAAGATTAGGTTTGAAAATGACTCCAAATTAGTTAAGAAATACAATGATGAAAACTTCGAATTCCAGAATAGGATCAACCACTACAAGAGTTCTTTGGATATATTACAAACAGAAAACTTAGAAAAGGACCTCCAAATCAAAACAGTAGAAAGAAACAATTTAGAAATCAAGGAAAAGAACTTGCTCTTAGAAAAGGAAGTTCTTGAACTTAGAGCTAAATTGGGCGTCTAGTAATGCCAGTTTTTTATAGATAAAATTGTATATTTTAAATGAGAAATCAACTCTAGAATTTATTTACATGTTAAAGTGCCTTAAAACCATTTCTTTTTCTGATTAATACCAAAATGTTTAAGAACATAATCCAAGTCACCAAAGGGTTCACGGTCACCTTGCATCACAATTGATGGTTTGCTATTTACCAATTTTTCAACTAAAGCAACAATGTCTTTTATGGTTAATTGATTTATTTTCTCGATCATTTCATCAATACCCACGATCTTATTCTGGGTTTGAATCTGTCTACCTAAGTCTTCTAAAGCTGACAATTTACTTTCAACGTTGTATAATAAAGTAGAAATCAATTGGTTCTTTGCTCTGTTAAACTCTGATTCAGAGATAGCATTCTTTTCGAGTAAAGAGCTAAATTCAAAAGCAATAATTTGAGGCATCACATGAGCAGCATTTGGAGATGCAGAAATGTTGATTCCAAATAATCCAGAACCTATGTATGGAAGGTTGAAGGATGTACAATTTTCAATGAAAGCATATTGATTTAACACTCTAGTGTATAATCTTGAAAACATCCCTTTACCGGGTCCACCAGCAGAGAAGGAAGAACCACCTCCAAGAAGCTTTTGTAATACAGCCAAACCGTACATCTCATCACTCAAAAGGCCAGAAGTTTCAAACCCAATTTGCATATGATATAACTCTGGGAGGTTGGAGAAGATAGGTGGTTGGAAAGGTGTTTGGATTTCACCTCCTTTGTATTTAGGAGCTGGGACTTTGTGTTCAACACCCTTTGGTAAATGACCAAAAGTTGACTCTGCCAATTTGAGTGCATGTTCGTGTTCGACACCTACCATTGAGATTACAATGTTTTGGGGTTGGTAAAAGTCTTTGTGATACTGTATTATTTCACTTTTGGTGACCAGCAGAATTCTTTCTGGTGGACAATAAAGTGGTAAACCAAGACTGGAATTTTGATATGCTACCTTGTGCAAAAGCTCTGGAAGAATTATATCAGGCTTATGCACCATTTCACTTGTTTCAAATTCGATTGTGGCAGCTGTTTCTTCGAACTCTTGATCTGTGAATTTTGGCTCTAAAATAGTCTGACTGATACAATCAAACATTGTATCCACATCTTTGTTGAAAACCGAAGCTTGATAAATCGTTGCTTCACGTTGAACAGAACACATATAGTTACCACCCATGTTAGATAAAGTATTCATCATTTCAGTACCAGAATATTTGTTGGTACTTCTCCATGCTAATCTATCAATAAAATGGCTAATACCTGGTTTTTTTGGATCTTCAAATTTTGAACCTGCATCGACATAAGCACCCAAAGCACTGAAGTGGCCAGGAGTTGAATCTGTAACCAATCTTAATCCATTTGAAAGGGTACTTACATTTATATTAGGGTTGTTCGGAACGACAGCCTCTAGATTTCTTCTCAGAGTTGACAAATACCTCTTGAACATCTAGTTACTTAGTTTCAAAAAAGTTCGAGCCATCGCGGTTGATTAGAATTAGTGACAAATCTGGACTTTTACGTATAATACTAAATCTATCAAAAATATCTATATATCCATGAATCTAACTTCAGGATGATAATAAGTTGGACAATTCCAGTAGCTTCTCTTGATATCGTCCCAAACGTCCAAAGCTGGTAATTCCACATTGGTAAACTGAATTTGCAACCCATAATTATTCAAATCTATTTCTACAAGCTTTTTATAGACTTCATAAACAACTTGTCTATCAGCGCCTAATCCATTGAAAAAGGAGAAAATACCCTGGGGTTTCAATAATCCAACAATCAAGTCAAACAATTCCAACATATCTGAGTAATGCTCTGAGTAAGTATCGTAATAGATCCCATTAAAGAATACACCCTCACTGAGTAATTCAGGTAAACGGTCTTGCCATCTTCCCTCTAAGAGGACAACGTTTGTCTTTTTGTCCCATCCATCCTTCTTGAATTTAGATAACACATCTGGGTGAGGTTCACAAATATAATGCTTAGTTGGTTTTTTTTCTTGGATCATGGTATCAATTATACCCATACCAAACCCTATGTTTAAAACAATGATTTCTTCCTCTGGGTCCTCTTCTCTGTTTTTGAAAAGTGAATCACATCCCATTTGCATCAAATTGTCTTCCCAAGACATCATGACTCCGTCTTTATTGGATGTTACCAAAGCATCATCTTTGTACAGTAATTTGGTTTTGAGATATGTTTCTTGGTGCTCGGCCGGGTCATTGCTTGGGTCTTGTACAAGTTGGGGTATTTCTTCCTCTTGGTATTTTTCTTGTGTCTCTGGATCAACATTTTCAAGTATCTCTTCATCTTCATCTTCATCTTGGTCTTCAAACTCAAGAAATTCTATGTTATCATTCACTTTCCTGAGTAGCAATTCAGCACGTACTCCGGCATCTAACACTTGATCATATAATTTAGAGTCTTTAAATCCTCTTTTGATCAAAATACAACCAGGAGTATCATTATTTATATCTGTGAACGACCAGCCGGCACCATACTCGAATAATTTCTCCACCATAGAACTTATGATGTCCAACTCCTCTTTGCTTGCATCATCAGGGATGTGTTGAAAGATGATGTGAAGTGGTGTAGTTGTGGTTTTGGGTTCTTCTTCAACACCATTTATATAATTATATGCTTCTTCTATCGTATAAGTAGCAGGGATTCCACTCTTCAATAAATCCTTGAGCTTCGATGTATACTCCTCCTTTATGGGTCTAATGGAGAATCTACACAAATCATGGAGGTCGCTCATTATGATATAAAATGGAGATGAGATGCGAAGTTTGAACCTGCACGCAGATCTTAAAGGCTTTTACAAGAGCAAAGATGATAAAATAAACTTAAGATGAATGAGTGTACTCTGGATAGGAGTTTAATTCTTTGGGCTGGTTTTGAATCCACAGCAAAACACGAGTCATGGATTTAGTAAATAGGAGTCTATTAATGACTCAGAATGTTAATGCTCGGGTACGGCAGGCTCTGGTTTTGCCTGACTGCCTCAATCCTTCTTGTTGACTGTACCAGGAATAGAATATATATCACACCACAGTCTATCCATTACGGCCGCTTGGCAGGGATGCCGGGTAAAGATATAATTTACAAAGGTCAGGGGCATCATAGATTTTTATTTTGGCTTGTTCCGCAATCGCCCGTTGAGGTGACACATGATAGATTGTAAACTGAAATTCAAAAGCTCGCCTTAACATTCTGCTTGTGAATCAAAGTCACCTATATGAAACATGACCAATCATATTTCCCGGTCTAAAGTCCGGCTATTAAAAAAAACATACCACTGCCCTTTTACACAGGTTGCGAAAACAATTTAAATCATGAGGTTTCGGAGGTGAGAAAAAATGGATGCAAAAATCATACGATTGAGAACTTACATATTTTTAAATTTCTAGAGGAGTCTACGAATTGTCATTTTTAACGAATAGCCGTTCAATAAATAATACCTATATATAACAAATCATTGTGAGGGCCAATAAAATATCAAATATACTACATTTATTTCCCCCCCCAGACTATTTTGTTTCTAACATAACCACACATATATTACCATTATGGCGTTCAAATTGAATGATTATAACGCCTTTTTAAGTTCACTTGTCGATAGAGATAAGACTAACTCCCAAACAAATATTGCAGATGATGAGATAACCCCTCCTCAACAGCCTTATAGTCCTGTTCTTTCTGGTGCTGATGTCGAACCTTTGTCGCCTGGCACAACAAATACAAACAACATCAACATGAATAATGAAACTAATAGATTTCCTATTGATTTTGATTTTGGACTTGATCAGACCTGGAATACAGGAAACGAGTTTAATCAAAACGAAAGGTTCAACGAAGCTGCCAACATAAATACAAGCATTTCGGCCAGCACGAACCCTACTTCCAATACTAGTGATAACAGTACAAACGCTAATACTCAAAGGAATAATTCTGGGCACATAAAGCAAGAGGATATTTTTGGTTTCAACAAGGACCAACAGAACTCCAGATACTTCATCAAACATGAGTCCTCTGATGATGAGCTTTTATCTCCCGATATAGATATGCAAGAACCTTCTTTCCCGGGATTTAATTTGGGCAATTCCAACAATTTTAATCAAGGCCAAACTAGTAGGCCGTCTGTTAGTAGGCGGTCTACTAGTGGAGCTTTAAGTATGGGAATGGATAAAGAAAAATTTGAAACTAAAAATACAAGACCTAGATTAAGATCGTCCCATAATGTGATTGAGCAAAGGTACAGAAATAAAATCAATGATAAATTTACGGCACTTCTGAATTCTGTTCCTACCTTAAGAGTTGCATCAAGAAGAAAGGGTAGTTTAGAGGAAGAAGCAGGACATGGATATGAATTGAGTGACGAAGAGGTCAACGATCTTGAAGGGCTTGAACCAGCACGTAAGTTGAATAAAGGGGTCATATTAGCAAAGTCAATTGAATACATTAAGTTCCTTGAACTTAAAAATAATAAGATGAAAGAACAGAATCAGGATTTACTTGAAAAAGCTAAAATGCTTGGTATTCCTTTGGATAAAATATAATGAATACAGGCTGTAACGATGGATGTTGGGGTTTGCACGAACCGCAAAAGTAAATGATACATATTTTACGATATATAGTGATTAACGAGGATGAAATTCATAGATTAAATTTGTAAATCTCTAGGTTGAATAAAGGAGTAATGCTGACAGATTTTACATCAGCTTTGTCTTTCTAAGCTAAAGCGATTATTAGAATCACCTCATATATTAGTGGCCCATTTTTCCCTATTTTCCAGCCCATTTCTGTCGCGTTTTTTTATACGATCAAGTATAAAATTTGCCTGCATCCTTCGTTTAAAAAACTTTGTCCGCAGTTATTGATTTAATCAATTCATCATACCTTAAAATGACGCTAGTAAATGATGTTGTTGACTACATAAATGTAGTAGGTACGGAGTACATCACTATGTTTTTAGGAATGAGCTTTGCTTACAAAGTCTCCATTTTCGTGCTTTTCCCCTTCGTTTATAACTTATTGTGGCAGTTATACTGCTCAATGAGAACTGATAGAGTACCTTTGGTTTTCCACTGGATTCCATGGTTCGGTTCTGCTGTTGCTTATGGTATGCAACCATATGACTTCTTTGAAGACTGTAGAAAGAAATATGGTGATGTTTTCGCCTTTGTCTTATTAGGAAAAGTGATGACTGTTTATCTTGGTCCTAAAGGACATGAATTCGTTTTCAACGCTAAAAACAATGATGTTTCTGCTGAAGATGCTTACAAGCATTTGACTACTCCAGTTTTTGGTAAAGGTGTTATTTATGACTGTCCTAATAGTCGTTTAATGGAACAAAAGAAATTTGCTAAGTACGCTTTATCAGTTGATGCTTTCAAGAGATACGTTCCAAAGATCAGAGATGAGGTTTCCAAATATTTCAAAGGAGAATTCACTTTAGACCAAGAATCTGGTCAAATCAATGTTATGAAAACTCAACCAGAAATTACCATTTTCACTGCTTCCAGATGTCTTTGTGGTGATGAAATGAGACAAAAATTCGATAAAACATTCGCTGGATTATACTCTGACTTGGATAAAGGTTTCACCCCTATTAACTTCGCTTTCCCACATTTACCATTGCCACTGTACTGGAAAAGAGATAAGGCCCAGCAAAAGATTTCCCTGACTTACATGTCCTTGATTACCAAGAGAAGAACCACTGGAGATATTGACCCTACCAGAGATTTGATTGACTCTTTGATGGCTTCTTCAACTTACAAGGATGGTATTAAAATGACTGATCAAGAAATTGCCAATTTATTGATTGGTATTTTAATGGGTGGTCAACACACGAGTGCATCTACGTCTTCTTGGTTCTTGTTACATTTAGGAGACAAACCAGAAATACAGGAAGAATTGTATGAAGAATTAACTGCTTTGCTTAAGGAAAAAGGTGGTGATATTAATGATTTGAGTTACGAAGATTTAAGCAAATTGAAATTGGCTAACAATGTTATCAAGGAAACATTGAGAATGCATATGCCATTACATTCTGTTTTTAGAATGGTTAAAAATAATCTTAGAGTTCCCGGAACCAAGTATGTTGTTCCAAGAGGTCACCATGTTTTGGTTTCGCCAGGATATTCTCAAACAAGTGAAAGATTCTTCCCTAATGCTGATGACTTCCAACCTCATAGATGGGATACAATGGAAGAAGGTAAGAAGGATACTAGTACTGTTGATTACGGATTTGGTGCTATCTCTAAAGGTGTTTCTTCGTCATATTTACCCTTTGGTGGTGGAAGACACAGATGTATTGGTGAACAATTTGCTTACGTTCAATTGGGAGTTATCTTAGCTACTTATGTGTATAACTTCAAATGGGCTTTAGCTGATAAGCTTCCAGACACTGATTGGCAATCGATGGTCACTTTACCTGTCGAGCATGATGCCAATATTGTTTGGAAAAAGAGAGACACCTTTGTGTTGTAGGAGATATGTATTGATAGAAGTTAGGACTAACGTGATACAATAAACGTAATACAAAATAAAAAGAAAAAACGGTTGCGAAAGAATCAGTTTACTTCGCGCGCCCGTTTCCGGTGAAATCTTTTCTCTGACTCAATTATGGGCATAATAAAAGTACCAGCATCCTCTGCTAACATAGGTCCAGGATTCGACGTGTTAGGGATAGGTCTTAACTTATATTTGGAAATCGAATATTCAGTAAAAAGTGAGATCGATACCTCTGCCGATGAGTACAATGCAAAGTTAAGTTATGAAGGTGAAGGTCAAGATGGGGTACCTTTAGAATCAAAAAAGAACCTCGTGACCCAAACAGCATTATATGTTTTAAGAGCAAATGGGGTTGACAAATTCCCTAATGGAACACACATACATGTCAAGAATCCCATTCCTCTAGGGAGAGGTTTGGGTTCACTGGGTGCTGCTATTGTGGGTGGTGTCATTCTTGGAAATGAGATTGGAAAATTTGGTTTCGATAAAAAAAGAATGCTTGATTATTGTTTGATGATTGAGAGACATCCTGATAATATTGCTGCAGCTATGTTGGGTGGTTTTGTTGGGTCATACTTGAATGAATTAACTGATGAAGACACAGCTGGAAAATCTATTCCGTTAGAACATATTTTAGAGGGAGACCACGCCGTGGCACCTCCAAAAAACATAGGGCAATACTTACAATATGGTTGGAATAGAAAGATAAAATGTGTTGCAGTTGTCCCACAATTTGTGGTTAAAACCGATGATGCTAGGGCTGTTTTACCTGAATCTTATTCAAAAGACGATATTATTTTTAACTTACAAAGATTGGCAGTTTTAACAAGCTGTTTAGGACAAGAAACTGTAGACAGCAACACCATCTATAATGCTATGAAGGACAAAATCCATCAACCTTACAGATCCAAGTTGGTTCCAGGATTAACTGAAGTTTTATCACAAATTACTCCTACATCCACTTCAGGTGTATGCGGAATTTGCTTGTCAGGTGCAGGACCAACTATATTGTGTTTAGCAACTGAAAATTTTGATGCTATTGCTAACAAAATTATCGGAGTTCTCTCTCAAAAGGGAGTCACTTGTGAGTGGAATTTATTAGACTTAGCTTATGACGGTGCTACCGTAGAATAGAATTAGATTAAAAATAACTAGACTTAATACACATTATTGAAATTTCGCGGCCAATTAGATTTTGCAAATCCAAATATGGACCTGGTTGATATTGGCAAGGTTGACTTGCAAACGAAAATAATAGCCCTGGAAATCTTGGATAGATCTCTGCTGCAACCTATATTATTGTCAGGGGTAGAAATTGATGGAGGTCATGCGTTTTCCAAGGATTTTTTCGGAAAGTTATTATCCCCTTTGTTAGAGAAAAGCGACTACACTTTTGGCTCACTTGTAAACCAAGTAGAATCTGTTTATGGTAGATTAAGAGATACCGGTGTTTTCCAAAATGTTAAAGTATCATTTCTGTCTGACTACTCTCAATTATTACCTAATGTTCCTAATTACAACCACCAAAAAGATAAGATTATTCCAACCAAAGTTCATTTTGATGTTGAAGCACTTGAATTGAATACAGGAAATTACTTCTTGAGCTTAAACAACGATACTCCTTTAAACTTGGGCTTATTTTACTATAACAACAATTTCAACCTGAATGCAGAATTTGTTAACGTAGGTGTGGACTACAGTCCTTATAAGCCAAATCAACATTTGATCACCAATGGTGGTTTGGTTGCTAATTTGAATAATCCTAGGTTCAAGTTCGTTGTCGATGCATTTAGAACTAACCAAAACAATCAGGTCTGGCAACAGTCTAGTGAAAGCCTGTATGGAGGTGTCATTGGGGTTAAATATGCTCACGGATTGAAAGATTTGAATTTCTTTACTGGGTTATCGTTATTGAACAGAAGCTTACATGATGTAGGTGAAAATGCTGGTGATGATTTGAGACAATTCACTGGTGTTGGGGGACACTGGAAACAATCACTCATAAACGAATTGAAATATAGAAGATTAACCCACCTCAACGAAAGCACTCAAAATTTTCCTACTAATGGATTCGAATTAGCTTTATCCAATGAGGTGAGTGCTGACCAAAAGCACGGCTCTTCTGATAAAGCGGCATTCTTCATCAAATCCACCATTGCAAGTAACTTATACAAATCATTTTTGAACAACTTTTTGACATTAAAGGTTTCTACTGATTTTGGTAACATCTATCTGCCAGAAAAAAACCCAGTGCATATTTCAGATAGATATTACTTGGGAGGTTACCAAAGTTTTAAAGGGTTTGCCAAAAACTCTATTAAGACTGATGGTGGTAACCAATTCTACAAAATTGATGCTTCAGCTTACTTGAAAATACCTCATGCATTATACCGAAAAACTGGAGAGGATGAGCCTAACCCATTGAGATTATACGTAAACACAATTGCTGGTAATGTTTCTAACGACATATTTAATGATAATTCTATTAGTACTTCAGCAGGGTTCGGAATTAAATATTTCAATTCTTGGGCAAATTTTGATTTGGGATATTATGTCAGCAAAAGGCATAATAGTGTTCAGCTGGGAGTGAAAGATGGTTTACAATTTTCACTTGCTATCGGTGGAGTAACTTTTTGATATCTATATAAATAGTAGAACTTTCCATAAGACAGTTTATCTGTCAAAATACACAATCGAATGAAATAAATAAAATGTTCAGCATTGCTATATTTATCACTATTGTCTTCTCACGCGCAGTTTTCACGTCAACGCCATATAATTTATATGGTGTAAATCGTGAACCATATATGAAGATTCACTAGGTAGTTTAGTTTCCCTCATGTCAAGTTTACCAGAAAATGATGCCATTTCCAAAACGCTATTGACCATAGACAAATACAAAAGTCTTAATAATTTAAAACAGGCCGTTGTTGACGGTGATTATATTCCTACCACAAAACATTTCCTGCGGTCCTTGTTATGGAAATGTGTTTATATTACTGAGGGCCTAAATATCCAACAATGGCATTCAAAGCTTAATGACTCTCGGCGTGTTTATCATGAGCTAATAAAGGGAGACGATATGATAATTCCGTGGTACAAATTAGACTCCGATAGCCGTTACTTCCAACCTGTGGAACTTAGTAGAAATTCAAGTTTAAGAAGAAAAAAACTGACTAAATCCACTATCAAGAAGGCACATCTTACTAGAGTGCAAGTTTCTGCTGATAATGATCCTTTAAGTGGTGATCAAACATCCGTCTTTGATCAGCTAGATAATGAATTAGACCTTTTGAAGGCGATCATTTTAGATATAGAAAGACTTTTTCCTGGTGAAGAGCATTTCACCAACCTTTTTTATAAACAACAGTTGATTGAAATTCTATATGTGTGGTCACGATGGAATCCTAGAATTAGCTACAAACAGGGTTTTCATGAAATTTTAGGGTTGATCTATATCAGCTTTCGCAAGGATTCAGTTCTGATACCTAAAACTAATACATTTTCCCCAGATGATCTAAAAATACTAGAACTTTTCGATGTGAACTACTTATGTCATGATCTATTTACAATTTTTAATAAGTTCATGGTGAATAGTGGGATAATATCTAGTTTCTACGAAGATGAAAAAATCTTAATGCAATCAATAGATACTTTTAACCGGTACCTAATGAAGGTAGATCAGTTGATTCATTATAATATGATTTCAAAATTGAAGCTAGAATCACAACTTTGGTGTATTAGGTATTTCAGACTCTTACTTTCAAGAGAACTTGGGAACGATTTGGCTGTAACTAATTTATTATGGGACAAGCTTATAACCGTGGAAAGCACGAAATTGCCTACCTTAATATACTTCTTAGTGATTGTGCTTTTGATAAATGTTAAGAGTGAGCTTATAATATGTGATTTTAGTGAATGTCTCGCGCTCCTTTTACATTATCCACTCCCATTTGGAGGCAATTCCAAGCTTCATTATAGTAGTTTCATTCATCGAATTTTTTTGCATTCTGTAAAATTGTTAACTATCAGAGATAATGATTTAAAGCTATATGAATATGGAAGGAAGATCAATGAAAGTTCTAACCCAGACTTGAAGATTTCATTGAGTTATAATGGTAGGGTTTCTGGGGAATCTTTGAGATCGCGTACTGCGTCCCCAGTTAAAAGAGACTCTATTGAGACAAGATCTGACGACAAAGATTCCAAAGCTGAAAAAATGGCCTTCGAAAAGTATCGCATGGAATTGCGGTTGAAAAAGAAAGCCCAGCTGATGATGAAACCAACATAGAAAAATTAATGTACACTTAAAAATATTTCTTACCTGAAATTTCTGCCCGCATCTCAATAAGATTTGATATCACATAGCAGCTGTGTATTACTCTTGTTCAAATGTTTTTTTGAGCTCATCACAAACCTATTGCAACCCACAGCCGTTCATCGAAGGATTCTACTTAACCCTGTTTTAACCTTTATTTCCTGTTCCTGTTCTAAAGCTCGCCTCTTATGGCTCGTAATACCAAAATACGAAAACACTATGATCCCTGTGCTTTTTTCGCAATGGCTCCTAATGATGGGGAAATTGAAAAAAAAATGAAATCCCCAATTTTTTAGACGCTAACTCACCATGTCAGTAAAGCTCCAGAGAGTAAAATATAAGCTTAGGACTCTCAAGGGCTCTTATAAGAATTGGGCTCTTCTGGGCCTTTTTCTTATGATGATATACTGGATCTTTTCTGGTTCTCCATCTCCCGATCCATATTTAATAAACAGTGTTGATTCTTATTCTGCAACAATCTTAAAGAACTACAAGGAATCTCAAGCAATTGATTTCTCTTGGAAGCAATTCCTAGATTTACCGCATTTCTTTAAGGAACATGAATATATCATAAAGCCCTTAAATTGCGAGGAGTTTGCTACTAGAATCAGAAAGAGCGAAAGAAATCGGTACAATTGCAGAGATGATCCAGAAGATCCTTATGTTCCTCTTATTTTGGATGAAAATGTGAACATGTATTTGGACGATATGAATAGAAAGATTTTTGGAAAAACCCACATTTTGAAGACTTTAACAAACCCTACTCATTTGATATATTTGTTCCATGATAATCATGTGATTATTCCCGTCAATCTGAAACCACAGGAAATTAAAATTTCTTCAAAAGCATCCCTGTTACGTCTGTCAGTTTCTAAATTGACCTCTTTCAAGCAAGACTTAAGTCCAAGGCACCCTATAAAACTATCGTATGGGGATTTCGAGTATAGGAAACTTCTCGCTACATATGACAAATCAAGTCCTGTTTCTTCCATCGTAGAAAAATACAGTGAATTGAAAAGAGCAAGGAAATACTATAGTGAAGCTTACTTGCTTGATTACCTGGAGACATTCATAATGGACTGGAGGTTTTTCAACTCCTCAGATGTCATGGATTTGGACCCTGTCACTAGAAATGATAAGATCACTAAGTTAGCGAGAGGATGGATGAATCTCTGCTCCAAATTAGGAATTACAACTTGGTTAAAAGATGCTAATATGATTGGTTGGCATTTCAATGGCCATCATATGCCTTTTGAAGTATACTCTAGTTTCCAAATAAGTATTAAGGACTTACTTAAATTAGTGGATTCCAATTTGAATCATTCCATAGTCTTTGATTATAGTGATTTAAACAAGGGAATAAAGGAAGAAATGTTCTTAGATATCTCACCATATTTTAAACTAAGAGACAGAAACAATAAGGAGAATTTGGTTGATATACGGATCATCGATATTGAGACTGGTATATTCTTGAATGTGGAGGCCCTCTCTTCTTTCCAGTACGAGAAATTATTCAATTATGAAAAAAAAGCTATTTTTCAGAGTTTAGAAGAGCAAGGGATTAAAAAAGTACAACGATACATCAAGAAATATAGTGAAAATAGGGAGAGATTGTTAAACAACAAGAACTTAGATGTTTTTAAATTCGATTTTTTTGAAACTTTGTTACCAGTGATATTTGAGAATCAGATCACATATTTACCTTCAGAATACATGGATGTTTTGGGAGAAAGTTACTTTGATCCTTTCAGAATCACAAGACAAGGGTACAGATTCAGAGATGGAATCGGGATTTGGACCCATCAAAAACAATGTCGCCCACCTGTATTTGGATCTCATGCTACTGTAGATCAAGATCAAGAATGTTTAAAAAACAAAGAAACTTATAAAGAATGGAAAACAATATCAAAATCATTGAGTTTTCACGAAAAGTTCCTCGAATACTTCAATAACCTTGAAAATTATGACCAGTATGAGTTAATTCCAGAAGACTTGAGTGGATTTGCATCCAAGTAGATTTTTCAGTTCTCGCGGTGGGGAAAAGGAATCTAAAGATTTGAATTAGAGATTTATATATTGATGGATAATCATAATACCCTAAAGACCCCCTTTTTTCAACCCAACCATGAATGTTTTCTCTATTTATCTCATAATGAGCCGTTTCACCATAATTAATATAAGTAACCATGACTCGTTTGCGACTCCTTTTGACTTAGCGACTCTTCCAGCGCGCTTGGAAGTATATAAATCTCCTGGAAATCTCCTTCAAATATAATCGACAAATATGTTCAGACTCGCTCAATTCACTAAGTTACCAGCTAGCAGATTAGTCAACGTGGCTAGACCTGTTGGTCAGTTCATCAGAATGAACTCTGTTAATCACAAACTCAACAAGGATTCATTCGTTTTTAAGTACCTCGAAGAAGGTCCAAAAGCTATTAAGTTCACTGCTGAACACGAATGGTTAGCTATCCATAATGATGATACCGCTTTCTTGGGTATTACTCAATATGCCAGTGAAGCTTTAGGTGATGCCACTTTCATCGAATTACCAGAAGTTGGTGATAAATTCGAAGCTGCTGAATCTATTGGTAGCGTCGAATCTGTGAAGAGTGCTAGTGAAATTTACTTGCCAGTATCTGGAGAAGTTGTTGCTATAAACGAAAGATTAACTTCGACCCCACATTTAATTAATGAAGATCCTATGGGAGAAGGATGGATTATTCAAGTTAAATTAGATGATCCAACTTTGGAAAATGCTGAATTGTTGGAAGAAGCTGAATATGAAGAATCTTTGAACGAATAAATAGTCACATCAAATTGACTTTGATGCTAATAACAAAATTTATTTATACACTGAAACCTGTAGAATCTGTGCAATTAGCCAATTATCTCGAAACACCCTAAATTATTTCTGCATGTCTCTCTGTTGATTGTTTTTTAAGTTAATTCCACTTATTGAAGAATATCGACTTTATTCGTTGCTGATGCTTGAATTTCTTAATTGTTTGATTCGAGAAAAACACAATCAGTTTTGAGGGTCTCATTACCCCTTTTGCAGGGTCTTTGTTGATTCACGCTTGTTTAGAAATCTACATTCTCTTATTGTAATTATCACAATTACTATATAATTCTAATAATCAATATTTACCATAACATTGTTGTCCATAATTTCGCTTATTCAGTGTTAATTTTTCAACCATGTGATGTGTCACTTACGTTAAATAAACCTATTTTGAAGATTGCGATGGGAATACCTTCAATATAACCAATTCAGCAATTTCAGTCATAACGAACGCTCACTTTGAATCCATAAAACACACATTAATATCATATATTTTCTAACTAAAGTGAACGGCTATCGGAACAATAATCACAATTAAGACTATGATAACCCCTAAAATCAAACACATTCTCATTTTCATATCTTTCCACCACATGTCTTTCCTGACTCTGTTGGCGCCTCTTCTGAAACCTTGAGCAGAAATAGCCAAGTTATCAGTTTTGTTTTCGATCGAATCCAATCTTTCTCCTCTTTCGGCAACTTTATTGATATTATCTCTCATGATTCCGACAGTGTCGTCGATCTGGGCTTGGATGGCAGCGGTACGGGAGTTGGATTGATCCCCAGTCGTTTGGCTGGGGATGTATGGGTCATAGGGTACAGAAGATGACATTGTTAATTGTTACAGTTGGATTGAATATTTAAGTGCGATGTAGATGTGGATGTGACGAGCGCGCTAGAGGTAGTATTATCTACGTCGAGTTGGAACCATCTGAGGCCAACGAGGGGCGCTACCCGCGGTAGAGATGTGATACTGTTCGCGGTTGCCTAGTGAAACTGGGATATTTTTTTCAAAACGGAGAGGCGGCAATTCCCATTGGATCCGACGCGGTGAGTTAGGGAAAAGAATATCGGTGATCGATTAAGTTTGATACAAGCTTTAGTTGAATAGGGTCATCTTCGCGGGACAGTGTTATTTAAAAACCAGCACCGAGACGTGACCGTATAAGCCACTGGGCTAACCTGTAAAAACTCGAGTTGTAGTCATATCGAGGCTAAGGAATTAATGATCCAGATGCATTCAGAAAAACACCCAAAATTACTAACTTGTACTTAAATTAAATCATTTTTATTATTTTGATCGTAAACAAGAAAAGTCATAAACGGCTCATATTTACCGAATTCACTACAAAATCACCATCTTCTACAGAATATATATCGTCTAGTGGGCAAATCAAAATCGCTTGATCTGGAAAAAATCACGCCTGTTATATCGGGATTATTTCGTTACCCTAGGTCATTTATTGCCGCGCCCACTCTGTAAATTTTACACTATTTTCTCGCTAGTTGGTACTAATTTTTACCCAACGAATGCGCGCGCGCGCGTTATTAACCTGTAAACTCTTCCAATCGCAATATCGTCTACCCCCCTTGTTTCCTGGAATTCGTCCAATCTATTTTTCACCGAGTGAGAAAAAAAAAGTTTTAACACTGTGTTGTTTTCTTTAAAGAATAGACATTAATATCAATTCAAAATGGACGGTGGTATGTATATTGTTTAGAAACGCCCAAAATTACCGGAACTTCCCTCATCATGCACAAATGTGAAGTTTGATTGATTGATTGATGTATTGGTAGATGAAACTTTCTTTCCAAAGTGTTCGAAATTTTCAAGCAGCGTTCATTTTCGCCCTCCCCTATAATTGCTGAAATTTCATTTTAAACTAGTGGAATTTATCGATATATTCCTGATTATAGGTGACGGGATGGAGATGAGTGACTGTTTTATCAATCACGTTAATTTACATCAATTGATGGAATAGGGGTGTTGTGATCAAGTGCGGTGAGAATTAGTGAATAATTACTAACAACCTTTGTAGAAGAAGTTGCTGCTTTAGTTATCGATAACGGTTCTGGTATGTGTAAAGCCGGTTACGCCGGTGATGACGCCCCAACCGCTGTGTTCCCATCTATCGTCGGTAGACCAAGACACCAAGGTATTATGGTTGGTTTAGGTCAAAAAGACTGTTACGTTGGTGATGAAGCTCAATCTAAGAGAGGTGTCTTAACCTTAAGATACCCAATTGAACACGGTATTGTTAACAACTGGGATGATATGGAAAAAATCTGGCACCACACTTTCTACAACGAATTGAGAGTTGCTCCAGAAGAACACCCAGTTTTGTTAACCGAAGCTCCAAAGAATCCAAAATCTAACAGAGAAAAGATGACCCAAATTATGTTTGAAACTTTCAACGTTCCAGCTTTCTACGTTTCTATTCAAGCTATTTTATCTTTATACTCTTCTGGTAGAACCACTGGTATTGTTTTAGATTCTGGTGATGGTGTTACCCACGTTGTTCCAATTTACGCTGGTTTCTCCTTACCTCACGGTATCTTGAGAGTTGACTTGGCTGGTAGAGACTTAACTGACCACTTAATGGGTATCTTATCCGAAAGAGGTTACTCCTTCTCCACCACTGCTGAAAGAGAAATTGTCAGAGATATCAAGGAAAGATTATGTTACGTCGCCTTGGACTTTGAACAAGAAATGCAAGTTTCTTCTCAATCTTCCGCTATCGAAAAATCTTACGAATTACCAGATGGAAGAGTTATCACCATCGGTAACGAAAGATTCAGAGCTGCTGAAGCTTTGTTCAGACCAAGTGACTTGGGTTTGGAAGCTGCTGGTATTGACCAAACTACTTACAACTCTATCATGAAGTGTGATGTCGATGTCAGAAAGGAATTATATGGTAACATCGTCATGTCCGGTGGTACTACTATGTTCCCAGGTATCGCTGAAAGAATGCAAAAGGAAATTACTGCTTTGGCTCCATCTTCTATGAAGGTCAAGATCATCGCTCCTCCAGAAAGAAAGTACTCTGTCTGGATTGGTGGTTCTATCTTATCTTCTTTGTCTACTTTCCAACAAATGTGGATCTCAAAACAAGAATACGACGAATCTGGACCATCAATTGTTCACTTGAAGTGTTTCTAAGCCCAGTAGTATTCTTGGTTTTATTTGTTACCTCTTTGTTGTCATAGTAGAAATAAATTATGGAAAGACTAGATTAGAAAAGGCTTGTTATTCACCTGGTTTAATAACCTTTTTTCGTAGTTTATTTTTGCTATATAATAAATAAGGATGAAAGAAAAGTTGATAATATATCCAATTGTAGTTTCAATATCCCTCTAATCTCTACTTGTAATTTATATTCAAAACTTTAATTCTGATACTTTGCCTTTTAAAGTCCCCAATACACACAGTGCAGCGTATCTTTGAATAACATTATCTTCATGAAGCATGTCAAAACTTTCAGTAGCATCTTTGCCTGCAAAGTTAAGGATTGACTGTTCACCACCAGGATGGTCAGACAAGAATGCAGTTAAATCCAAAACAACATTCTTCACAACACACCAGCAATCATTTGGCTTGTTGTGTTTAGCAACTTCTTCCATGGTGAATTGTTTATCGGGAATCAAGTTTTGTTTCCTGTATGAAACCTTTTGAGGTTTAGTTTCTTTGACCTTAGGCTCTGGTTGAGTTTCAGGGGTACTAGTGACTAAACTGCCACTAGTGTTACTTTTTTGAGGTGAACCGTTCCCCCAATCAACAGTAACACTATTGGTTTGAGGATCTATGTGGAGGTTTATCTGTTGCAATCTAGATACTGCAGTTGAAGGACCCGCTTCAGTTTTGGATTCCCGTAATGAAGAAAGCTTTTGAAGAAGAAATGATGATGCTTGATCAGCACATAATCTTCCAAAAACTACACAAGCCAACAAACTGGATCCACCAAGCCTGTTGTGACCATGAACACCACCAGCAACTTCACCAGCAGCATACAATCCTTTGAAAGGTTTATACTCGCCACTTTCCTCATAGAGGACTTGCGATTTGTCATTGATCTTAATTCCTCCCATGGTAAAATGAAGGACACGAGTGACAAAGGATACATAATATTCTTCATCTTCACCATATGTCAAAGGTGTATTGGGAAAGAATTTCTTTCCAAATTGATCAGGTTTTGATTCATTATTGTTGCTATATTCTTTGAACTGTTTGGATAAAATGTCAGCACTAACACCTAAATCTTTTGCAAGTTCTTTTCCTATAACTTTACGCATAAGATTACGTTGTTGATAATGTTTGACATGGAACTCGAGCTTATCGGCAGCTTTTTGGTTGAGAACTAATCTTATTGGGCCTGTACCTTTTTTTATTTGTTTCTCCATTTCACCACTAACATAATCTCTAGTTCCCAACTCATTTACAAATCTTTCTCCTTTGCCATTGAGCATAATTCCACCTTCGCCTCTTAAAGCTTCAGCACCAAGGAACAAGAATCTAGGTTGTTTTGCACCCAGAATGACTTCTTTGTCATCATAGTCGATCAACCCAGTTGGGTGAACTTGGACTTTATCAAAATCTATACCAGAAGCCTTATTCTTGAGCATGATCTTCTGACCATCTCCAGTAGCATGTACACCATTGGTCGAAGGAAGATCGAAAATATCTGGACGGTACTTTTTGAGTAATGAATTCTTGGTGAAATCTGCAGCATATCCACCAGTTGCCATAATAACCGGACCTTCTAATTGAGACTTTTCTTTTGTCTTCAAATCTTTGAAACGTACACCACTAACATCATTGCTGCTCATAAGCAAATCAATAACTTGGGTATTTTTTAAAATCACTACTCTTTCTGGTTGCTCTTCAGCTAAATTTTCTAAAGTTTCAAGGAGCTTGTATGTAATTGCCATACCTGGAAATTTAGCATCATGGCCTCTGTGTGTACGTGGTTGGGAATGGCCTCCAAGTCTACTCACAACACTCAAATCCAATCCAAAAACTTCTTGGAGCCAGTGGACGGCATCAGCTGAATGATAAGTTAATACTTTGATCAATTCAGGACTAGCTCTATCCTTAGCACTCGCAAGTGTATCTTGATAAAACTGTTCGACACTATCTTTGATATCTTCCTGAACTTGTGTCCGTGTTAAGGCACCATTGATACCGGAAGTAGCCTTACCAGAATTTCCAGAAAGGAAACCCTGTTTATCAATTAAAACAACATTTGAACCCCGAAGGTAGCACTCGTGTGCAGCAGAGAGACCAGCTAAGCCTCCACCGACTACGATTATAGGATTGGTAGGAAAAGACATAGTTTGTTGAATTTATCAAGTCAACTTGCTTACTTTTATATCCTTACTATTGGGTATTCGCGTTTTGCGGGGAGCCGGACTTTGGACTCTTTACCGGTTTCTAACACAAACATTTAATGGATATAGTATAAATCTCCAATTCGCTTGAGAATTTGGCTTTTTCTGTTGGAATTTAACCATTCTGTGTTGATATTTAACATTGGTGGCACACGATTGTAGTCTTACTTGATCTTAGTTTTAGAGGTAATTGCTATTCATATGCACGTTCTGTTATAGGTTCTATCATACTAAAACATCCATTCAAATAGAATTCCCCGTTTGAGATTAATAGAGATTTTAATGCATGTCTTTTATATATTTCTTTGTACATATATTCAATTACTCAACAAAATGTTTGATTTGCGATTTTTGAATTTTTCGAGGTCTTATATTAAAAATTGAATAGATCTAGAAAAAAATGATCTTTCATTTAGGCGATTTCTTAAATCTATGTAAAGCTTGATCGAAAAGGGCCCCTCAATGCTTGAAGCCCAAAATTTGTTTGAAAATGTTCATATACTTTGATGTCTGTTTTTTTTTTCGTAATTCCCCTGTTATATTTGTAAATTCAACCATCGGTGTTTCAGCTGTATCAGTGTAGTTGAAGAATCATAAACCTAGCTGCAGAATTACCATTGGCTCAATAAAAATACTTGATGCTCGAAAAATATACTTGGATTAGCATTTGCATATACTTTTTCGCATCATTTTGCAGCCAAAATCGTGAGTGGAGTTTTTTGCTCCTTCCGAAGGGTAAAAAACTTCATTGATAACTTCAAGGTTTCAGCACACATCTTCAAGGAATAATAACGCACAGTAAATTATCCTTGTGTCACTTTTCAACTTTTCAACAAAATGTGCTATTGAAGAAAAAATAGATAATTAGAGTTACTACCTACTATTTGCTTTGAAAATTCTTAACAGGGTTTTGATAACCTCAATTTATTTTCCAAAGTGGTATATTTCCAATGCTTCAATCAACACCCTGTGAAAGCCGCATTGAGAGCTTATTTTAAAAAAGTAAGATTCTAGGAGAGTTTCACACATGAACATCACGTGAAGCCAAGATGAAGCTTTGGAGTATATTATTTACGAAAACACTCAGAGGAGTAGTTAAAAAGCTCATTCCAGCCATCTATTACATGGGGACGACCCATGTTACTTTTTCGTCTGGAGGGCTTTGGAGATATTCCACCGAAAGCTAGCTTAGATAATAGTTTTTTTTACTTATTCATGGGCACCTTCTAAGCAAGTCTTCGATTTATTCAAAATCCAAGCTATTCTGGTATGCATTAGACAAGAAAAAATACCCCCAAAGTCAACAGATTTTGAGTCCGTTTCGCCAAATTTAGTACCCGAAGTCGCGATTTAAAAATACGATAAGTCCGAGTTACCACAAACGACTTTCACTCGAATTATTTTACAGATCATACCATCAATATGAGTGAAGAGAAGTTACCCAATCCAAATGAGGATATAACTTCAGTCGTCGAGAAAAAGGAAGACGCTGTTCCAAATAAGAAAGAGATCACCAAAGATGATATCAAGGATACTGATAAAGATAGGGCTGAACCAAAAAAACAAACCGATAACACAAAAGAAAAAAATGCCTTGGTATCCAGTATGAAACTTACTGAAGAGCAAGCTTCGAAACTCCAGGAAGTCATTGATTCTATTCCAAAGGTTCTCGAGGAGTTGGATAATAGTGAATATGATGAGATCTATGGCTACAGAATTAACACTGATGACAAGGAACATGTTGATGTTCTCATCAGAAATGAAATTTTGTTGAAGTATTTAATAGCCAATAATTGGGATGTAGGTGCTACTCACTATAGACTTGTCGATACTTTAAACTGGAGAAATGAATTTAGACCTTTGAGTGCTGCCTACAGTGAAGAGTTCATTCCTGAGTTAGACGAGCTTGGAGTGATCACAGTGTTTCCTCAACAGAAAGAAGATAACTTTAAGGTTACTACCTGGAACTTATATGGTAATGTGAAACTGCCAAAGAAGTTATTCGAGAAATTTGGAGACCAGGAATCAAAATTACCTGGTTCTGTATTCTTACGTTGGAGAGTAGGTTTGATGGAAAAGTCGTTGCTGTTTCTTGATTTCACCAATCCAAAAAATCGTACCATTGTCCAAGTTCATGATTATAACAATGTCTCTATGTTCAAAATTGATAAAGGTATGAAAGCTTCCACGAAAGAAATAATTGAAATATTTGGAGACAACTACCCAGAGCTTTTAACCACAAAGTTCTTCATAAATGTACCTTACTTAATGAGTTGGGTCTTTAGCTTCTTTTCTACTATTGGCCTTATTAGTGCTGAAACAATGAAGAAGTTTAGACCTTTAAGTAGTGGAGATTTAAGCCCCTGGTTTGACAAAAGTTTGTTGCCTAAACAATATAATGGGGGGAATCAAACTGAAATAAAGAGATTTTTCGATCTTGACAAAGCCCGTCATGCGAAGGTCCCAACTTATGGGAAATTATTCCTAGAAAAATTTGCTCAGGAGAAAATTCTAAAGGCTACTGAAGAGGTTGAATAGGTCTTAATTACATCGAAGCATATAGTATATATTCGTAAATCTTAATATTAATACAAAACTTGATCAAGCACTTTGTTCTATATCAAGTTTTTCGTCACGGTCGATTCTCACACGAGAGTCATGAACTGGATCACCAAAGATTTGACCAATCTCTTCCAAGGTAACATCTTTATGGATTCTTGTTTCTGGGTAGAAGAAGTAAACGACCATCAATTCAACGGCCAAGTTACAACACCAAACAATATAGTATTTCCATCCAATGGCATCCATGGCTACTGGGTTGACATAACCATTGAAAATGGAACAACAGGTTTGAATGAATTGAAAAAAGTTAATACCTTTAGCACGATGGGTGTAAGGTAAAATTTCAGTTTTATATAAAACTGGTAAACCATTAAGACCAATGTTGTATGCTGCATAGTATAAGAAAATGAAAGCCAAGACACCGTTGGATAATGGCTTTGGGTAGTCTCTTTGAGCAGCTAAAGCAGACAAGACAGTCCAACAAATGTAACAGACCAACATCGCCGATATAGATCCAAGAAACATGGTTCTTCTTTTGAAATACTTAACAACAGAAGCAGCACCCATGGAAATGAAAGTGTTGTACATCATAAGGAAACCATTGATTTTCAATTGTTCGTCTGCTTCAGTAATGTTAATAGAGTTCAACACTTTGTTTAAGTAGTAAGAAACCAAACCATTACCAGACAACTGCATAAGCATTGGAGTGTAAATGATTAAGAAGAATCTTTTTCTGAAATTTGGCAACCTGACGAAATCCAAGTATGAGGATTGAGTGTTTAATTTTTCTAGTTCGATAGCAATTTGGATTTCTCTCATTTCATAGTCTACTAAGGCCAAGTCACGAGCATCAGTTGAGTATCCAATGTGCCATCTTCTTAACATGGCTTCGGCTTTTTCCACTTTTCCTTTAGAAACATAGAATCTAGGACTTTCTGGAACGAAAATCCAGATAGTCAAGACTTGGACAAGAGGCATGAAACCTTGTAAGAAACTTGGGATTCTCCAAGCCCAGTTATTGTTATTTCCGATCTTATTTGTACCATATGTGATCCAGGCAGCAAGGAAAGCACCTAAGTACCAACATGTGTTGTAGAAAGTAGTACAGATAGCTCTGTGCGATGGATAAGCAATTTCTGAAATGATAGAAGGACCACTGACAATCATGAAAGAGTTACCAAATCCTAAAATCAATCTAGAAGCAAGGAAGAAACCATAGTTGGTACTAACACCTTGTAAAATAGCACCTAATAAAGAAAACAGCTGACCAATGAAAATACCAGATCTTCTACCATATTTATCAACAACGAAAGGCACAACTGGAAGACCAAGAATAGCACCAAAAATAACCCCATTGGACAAAGCACCTAACCTGACAGAGTCACGGCTAGGGTTAATTTTGTCATGCCATGCATCCAAACTTTGTAAACCATTCAACATAGAACCATCATAACCATTGTTAGTACTACACAAAGTACAAAGGAAAACAGCGAAGTTCAACTTGAGTAAATGAGGAGTTTTCCACCAACGGATATCATCTCTGATGTAATTTTCAATCTTATCTTGTTCAACGTAGGCAGGATTGACTTCTGAATGTACATCAGAAGTATTGTCCAAAGGAGCTTTTTTCTCGATATCTGAAGTAGTCATCTGAGATAGTTGAACTTGATTTGAGTAACAATGGGATCCGAGGTGTATTTAAAGACAGAAATGTGTCCCCCATTTTTTATCCCCCAACTTTCATTACCTAAATTAAACCCCACGATTTGTGACGGGGTTATATTTTCCAAGTCGTGGAGGCGGGGGTGGGGTTTTTTTCAAGAAAATTTCTAAATGAGTTACGGGGTCAGTGCTGATGAGATTGATTACAAATTAGGTTTTACTATATACCAGTTCATGAGGCTCTAGTCTGCGTGTGGATTTATTGATGCTCTCTTAAAGAATTTTCCGCAGGTCTATTACTCGACTAACTTATTTAAGAGAAGGTTAAATGCTGTAAACGTTCAAAAGGCTTTAGTGGAACCATTTGTTCACCGTATAACTCCTCTAAAAGTTTTTACGAGTTTCATACAAGTGCTCTTGTTTTATTTTGGGTTAATTACCCAATCAGTACATGTACGTGCCCGGATAATTGCATAACCGGGCTTGAGGGCAACGTCCACCCAATGAAAAAATTTAGAGATTTTGAGCTAAGAAATCAGAAAAAAAAAGCCACTTCTCCATGGACAGTATTGGGAGTTGTAGAGTGGCTTAATTGTATAACCAAAAATTTTTGGCATGTTTAAAGAGATCGTTCTATAAGATATTAAACCCCTCTATTATTAACAAGTATTATCTGGCACGGCGTCTACATAGAAGCGGCTTTTGACAAGTGCCAGTGTCCCCCACGCTATCTCCACGGTTCGGTTAAGATTGATGAATCTTGACGAATCATTATGCTGTCCTCCACCCTATTCTCCCCACATTTCATTGTCATTGGTGGGGTTACATATGGAACAACGGAATAATTTCCGCATGGGTATTTGCATGAAACATTCTGGTGTATACCTGTATATAAGAACGTATTTTTGAAGTTTATTTCGCCGTAACACCTAAACTATTGAGCGGATCCAAATTATTTTCAACATCAGTTCAATCTTGAATAAGCCAAATATACGGGTATTTTCATCTAGGCCGAATTACTGATGAAAAAAATTTTAAAACGAAATTCTGGTAAGCCAAGCCGGATAAAATTTTTCATAAAATTGCACGTCAAAACGCAGCAGGAAGATTTCAGTAATTAACTGGGATTTGGATAAAAGGAACATTGAGCGGAAAGCACCATGAGGAGTACCCCATTTCCAAGACTTGCATACTAAATGCCCTGTTTTGCCCTTGTAATGCACTGTAGCACTGAGCCTCTTCAATTACAAGAGACTAGTTCTGAGCCAATATTTTCGGCAAGATTTACGCCTCAGGGATAGCTTAAACCTGCACTGCTACGTTGCATAAAAACAATAAACGGGGAAAAGCCAGTCTTGCGTGGAAATTTTGCAGGGAATAACCAGCAGGAAGGCTTTTTTGATAATTTACAGATTTAGAAGGTTAACTAATTTTGTGGCTTTGTATTTGAAATCCAAAAAAAAGAAACGCTTTCAATTCAGTTTTAACGTAGTCACGTGCCAAATTAAAATTAATTTTTCATGAAACTCAAACTCAGCAACGAAGATGAATTCAGTGGCTAAAGGAAACATGTTTTGATTAACAAGGTTTTATACAAAAATATTTGGTATGTTTGCAAATTTCACAAATCACTTTTTGCAGACTTACAAAAAAAAAATTTGCAAAAACTAAAATCTATAAAGAGTGAAATCTATGAAAAATAAAAGTTTTAAGTTTAAGTCTATGAATTATATCCCCCGGCTCTTAATGCAAGTCCCAAACCAGAACCCACCTTCACACTTTCTTTTATATTCTCTAGCATCTCTGATTTCGATCCAAGTTCGCGAACACATCAACTCACATATGCCTAACTACTACGATCTTCTTGGTGTTGGCTTAGACGCCACACAGGATCAAATAAGTAGAGCATACAAGAAGTTGGCGGTGAAGTATCATCCTGACAAGTCTAGTGATCCCAAGGATCATGATCTTTTTATCAAAATAAAGGAGGCATATGAAACCCTAAAGTCCCCTGATAGGCGAACTGAGTATAACGCCCAACACACAAACCCAAAACCTTATACAACCAGACAGAAAGCATATTCCAACGTCTACACGCAATATAAACCTCCTTCCGCGTTCAACTCGACCACAGGTGGTGGTTTTGCTTGGTCTCAGTACAGCAGCTATTTTAGCCCTGAAGATCTCTATGAGAAGCATCAAAGAGCTGAAAGAGAGAGGATGCGGAGAGAAGCAGAGATACGTATGAGAAAAGAAGAAATACAACGTAAAGCAAGAGAAGAGGAAATGAAAAGAGCTGAGAGAGCTGCATTATTGGAAAGAGAAAGGCTACGTAAAGAGATGGAAGCGATGAGAAATGCCAATATGGAGAATCTCAGAGCTGCCCAGGAATCTAGAAAAAGCCCATCAGAGTCACCAAAAAGGTTTCAGGAAACCTTGTATAATCAAAGAAAGAAAAATGCCTATAGGGCCCAGTGGTCTGAACCTTTAAAAGTATATGATGATGATATTTTTGAGACCAATTTTGCATCCAGAAGAAGAGAAAACGTGTCCAACGTGAGGGGAGAATCTCCTGATAGAGGAGAGCCATTCGATCCAATTGTGGTTGAAGATCCAATTCTTAACTCAAAGGAAAAGGAGAATATCCCAAATACAAAGCCTAAAAAGAACGCAAAAGGAACGGGAATTCACAGCGTACGACTTGAAAACACAGGCGAATTTGAAGAGCATGTGACTGTCAAAGATCACACGACTGTGAAAGATCACTACTTTGATAATGAGACCCTGCCGTTCAGCGTATCAGGAAAAACGCCAGAAGAGCCTATCGTTGTAGATGAATCTCCTGACCCTGAAGAAACCGAGAAGTCTCGTCCAACTTCTTCAAACAAACGAAATGTGGGTGTATTTACCCTTACTGATATCTACGACTCTTTGGGTCCAGATATCGGCAATGAAGACTTTAGCAATTTGAAGGAGTCGCTTCCCAATGTCGAAGAAAGTCCCCGTCGTTCCAATCAAGTACCCAGGTTCAAGAAGCAGAAAACAGCAGAGTACTCTAACGGGCAGTCTCAAGCAGAAACGTTGTTCACTCCTATAAATAGAGCATCTTTTCAAAACGGAGCCAAAAAATCGGGAATCACCATGTTGGATTTTAATGCATCAACAAAGGTTAAGTCTATTTTCGCCCCAGTTCCCCCAACGTTGGCTCTTGATAAGGGACTCACGTCTACTTCTTGGAACAAGTATATTTCCGATATCGCCAATTATCAAAGGTCATTTTTCAACTATAGATCTCAAATCATCAAATATCAAGCAGAGAGGGCAAGTCGAGATTCCGAACTCCTGGAATTCTACAATAACGACTACGAGGCTTTCAAGGTTTACCTTCAGTGTCTAGCACAGGACTCTGAAGTGTTAGCCAAATTGGCCGAAAACGCCAAAATATTTAACGAAGTTATGCGTGTGCACCAGCAGCATTGTAATTGGGTAATAGTGTCTGAGTTTTCAGACTAGTGTATAATATGTATCCTAATTTAATTATATCTCATTCCTGCATTTGTTGCAATTATTGGGATGCAAAAACACCTTTGTAGACGCGCTGAAAAAATCTAATATTACCAATGAATAAACACCGTCAGCTTTTGTTATTTGTGGGGGTATTGTTCCATGTATTCTACTTGTGGTCCATCTTCGACATCTACTTTGTGTCGCCACTTGTGCACGGAATGGGGCAACATGTTTCCAACGAAGAGCCTCCTGCGAAAAGATTGGTATTGATTGTAGGTGACGGGTTGAGAGCTGATAAAACGTTCCAAAAACTTCACCATCCCAACACAGGAGAGTATAAATTCATGGCTCCATTTTTACGTGATATTGTAAAAAATGAAGGAAGATGGGGAATTTCTAACACCAGAATGCCTACAGAATCAAGGCCGGGACACGTTGCATTGATCTCTGGATTTTATGAAGATGTGAGTGCTGTATCAAAAGGATGGAAAGAAAACCCTGTGGATTTCGATTCGTTCTTCAACCAAAGTACCCACACATATTCGTTTGGTTCTCCAGATATTTTACCTATTTTTTCTATTGGAGATGTTGTTCCTGGTAAAATTGACTGCCACATGTACGGATCTGAGTTTGAGGACTTTACTTCGAGTAGTATTGAATTGGATAGATACGTGTTTGACCACTTCAACGGATTGTTGGACAATCTGACCACCAATCTGACCCTTGATCTGGAATTGCGTAAAGATGGTAATGTCTTCTTCTTGCACTTGTTGGGTCTTGATACTGCTGGCCACGCTTACAGACCATATTCTGCAGAATACTACGATAATTTGCAATATGTAGATGCTGAATTATCCAAGTTGATTCCAAAAATCAACGATTTCTTCGACGATGATAAAACTGCCTTTGTTTTCACTGCTGATCATGGAATGTCGGACTTTGGTGCCCACGGTGATGGTCATCCTAACAATACCAGAACTCCCTTAATTGCTTGGGGTGCGGGAATCGAAAAGCCTGCTCTTGCTTCGGCTGAAGATTTGGTTCTTCAAGACCCAGTAGGAAGTGGCTATGAAGCTGACTTTTTTGATACTTGGGAGTTTGACCATTTGGTTAGAAACGACGTGAACCAAGCAGACATTTCGCCATTGATGGCATATTTGGTGGGAACTAATTACCCCAAAAATTCTGTGGGTGAATTACCTTTAGATTATCTTTCTGATCGCTCGATCCTTAAAATCAAGGGATTGTACAAGAATGCTTTAGCGTTGATCGAACAGTATCTTGTGAAAGAAAAAGATGTGTACGAGCATCAATTCACATTCAAACCTTATAGACCTTTTGAAGATCACAAGATCATTGAATACAGAGCTGAAATTGAAGAATTGATAGCTGACTTGGAGGCTAATGGTGATAATCACTTGAAGGAAGCCCAAGTCATTGCTTTGTGTAAGGAGTTGAGCACAGAGGCTTTGAATGGTTTAAATTATTTACAGACCTACAATTGGCTTTTCTTGAGAACAGTAGTCACCCTTGGATTCTTTGGCTGGATTAACTTTGCATTTGTTATCTTTTTGAAGTTGTTCATTCTCCACGAAAGTGTGAAAGAAACAGCTCACCCCAGTTATAACGTGGTTTTTGGAATCATTACTTCGGGAATCCTCTACATGTTATACTACCAAAACTCACCTTTCAACTACTACATGTACTCGCTTTTCCCTATTTATTTCTGGTATAACAATTTGGTAAATAAGGGCAACTTGTTAAGCGGTTTAGCTGAGTTGTTCAAAAACATGAGTCTTTTCACCAAGAGTTTGGTAATTGTCTCATTTATCGGGGTATACGAAGGAATTGTCTATGGGTTCTTTAACAGAATTATTTTCTCTGTTTTAATCGTTTTGATTGGTCTTTATCCTTTATTTTTCAAGCTTGATCTCAAATTAAAGGCTTCTTGGTTAACCACATGTTCTGTAATGACCGTTTTCACAAACCTCAATCCTATCAAGACTGAAGATATTGTTCAAATCAATGTTGGTACTGTTATCTGTTTGCTTGTTGGTATTGTAGGTTACAGATACATCACTAACAAGTACGTTGTTGACGCTCATATCAAGTCTTTACTTATTTTGCAGCACGTTGCCGTTGTGGTTATCGCTATCAGCACAAATGTTGCTGTGGAATCTTTACAGAAACGTCAAGGATTGCCTCTTGCTAGTCAGGTTACTGGTTGGGTAACATTCATAGTATCTTTGGTGATTATCCCTGTAGCATTTGCCTGGAAACCCACTCCAAATTACGAGGTTAGACTTCTTGTTTTGTTCCTCACGTTCGTTCCAACATTTGTGGTATTATCGATCTCGTATGAGTTATTCTTCTACATTGGCTTCTCCATGACCTTGCTCCAGTGGCTTATCATTGAAAACCAATTAAAGGAACAAAAAACAAGTAAATGGGGCCAGTGTCTTCGTGTGACTATTATTGGTTTCTTCTACTTGCAATTGGCCTTCTTTGGTACCGGGAATGTTGCATCGATCTCATCGTTCTCCTTGGATTCTGTCTACAGATTAATTCCAATTTTTGATCCTTTTGCCATGGGTGCTTTGCTTGTGATCAAACTTTTGATTCCATATGTTCTTCTTTCTACTTGTTTAGGAATTATGAACTACCAATTGGAGATTGAAAAATTCACCATCTCCTCTTTGATCATCAGTACAAGTGATATCTTATCTGTCAATTTCTTCTTTTTGGTCAAGACAGAAGGAAGTTGGTTGGATATCGGAACCACCATTACCAACTATGTTTTGGCAATGTTGAGTTCATTGATTATGCTTATCTTAGAAGTGGTCAATACCATTGTATTAAGAGGTGTAGAGTTTGAGATCTCCAAGCACGAAAAAGAAGCTAGAGCAAAAAAAATCGAGGAAGACCTCGCAGTAGACAACCAAAAGGAAATTGATGAAGCCATTTCTTCTGGAACCGAAGTGGGTGGACGGATTTTAAGATCTAGAAAATAATGAAAAATTTCTTATAGAATTAATAAACGCTTATGTAACCTAGTAACATTTCCGCACATCTTCAAAGATTTCTCACCATAACTAGTTTATGACTCACAGTATGTCTGTTAGAAAGCATGTGTTGATGATCGACAACTACGACTCGTTCACCTGGAACTTGTACCAGTACTTGAACCAGTCTGAGTACTGTGAGAAAGTCACTGTTTTACGTAACGATGAAGTTACAATTGATCAAATTGAAAATTCTATCAAGCCAGATCTCATTTTCATCAGTCCCGGTCCAGGTCATCCTTCTACTGACGCAGGGATTAGTAAAGAAGCTATAGCATACTTTAAAGGTAAGTTACCTATTTTCGGTGTTTGTATGGGATTGCAATGTATGTTTGAAGTGTTTGGAGGAACTGTGAGCTCTGCTGGTGAAATTATTCACGGGAAAACCACCACCATAAGTCATGATGCAAAAGGAATGTTCTCTCAGATTCCCCAGAGTATTGCTGTTACTCGTTACCATTCTTTGGCCGGAACATTCCCTACTGTTCCAGAATGTTTAGAAGTTACTGCTAGAACTGAAACCAATCCAGAAATAATCATGGGTGTCAGACACAAAGAATATGCCATAGAAGGAGTCCAGTTCCACCCTGAATCCATTTTGACTGAAAGTGGTCACAAAATGATAGACAACATTTTACAAATCAGTGGTGCTTACTGGAATAAAGAAAATATAGATACAAAAACTTCCAAGTCCCAGAATATATTGGAAAAGATTTATGCTCAAAGAGAAAAGGATTATGAAGTTATCAGTGCTTTACCAGGGAAATCTTTCGAGGAACTTGAAGAGTATGTATCTCTTGGATTAGCACCAAGTTTAATAAACTTCTTCGACCGTTTGAAAGCTACAAAGGCAAAGAACCAGAATATCATCTTGAGTGAATTCAAAAGGGCTTCTCCTTCTAAAGGAGTCATCAACATACATGCTAATCCTGTAAAGCAAGCATTAACGTATGCCCAAAATGGATGTTCAGCCATTTCTGTTTTGACTGAACCTAACTGGTTTAAAGGGTCTATTGAGGATATGCAATTGATACGCCAAAGCATTTCGAACATTGAATCACGTCCAGCAGTTTTAAGAAAAGAATTCATCTTCAACAAGTACCAAATTTTGGAAGCTCGTTTGAGTGGTGCCGATTCTGTATTATTGATTGTAAAGATGTTGAAGCCAGTATTATTAGCTGAATTATATGCTTATTCGTTGAGCTTGGGCATGGTTCCATTAGTTGAAATTAATAACGAAGAAGAGCTTGCAGAAGCATTGAAATTGGGCAAAGATGAGCCAATGGTGGTGGGTGTGAATAACAGAAATTTGACTAACTTCAACGTGGATTTGAACACCACCACCAGTCTTTTAGATGGAATCAGATCTAGTAAAAGAGATATTGTGGTGCTAGCATTAAGTGGTATCACCAGTGTAGAGGACGTCAAAAACTATAAAAAGCAAGGCGTAGATGGATACTTGATTGGTGAGAGTTTAATGAGAGCCCAGGAAAAAGGCCAGGCTGCAGAATTTTTACATGACTTATGTAGATGCTAAATAGACTTATCTCACTGTTCTAATTCATATTTCTATCTTATTTCTATCATCTAACGCGTCGCGAAAAATCAAGAATGAATGCTCCAAGTCAAAGAATAGATGCTACGCTCTTGCAGTCTAAACAGGGCAAGATTGTCCGTGTGATAGGTAAGTTGGAACAGTACGATGGATCCAGTGCTACTCTTGAAAGCAACGGGAATATAAACTTGAATCTTGATTCTTTATCTGCTGATATAGAGTTGCAAGTCAATCGTCATTACGAAGTGATTGGTAAAGTTAATGAAGACCTGAGCATTACTGCATTCACGGTGTTGGAAATCAGTGATAACATCAAGCTTGAAAACTACTACCTGCTTGTGAAGTTCATCAACAAGGTTCCTGAATTATTTGTTTGATGGTGTATAGTAATATATGAGTTGAAATATGTATTTAATCTGCCTAGTTTAATTTCTTGAGATCAGAGAAAAGCGTCGTGAATCTTGCTTGGTTGTATTTCTGGGCCCAAGAAGGAATTTCTTCCGCTTTGATGACCTTAAGATACTTCAAGTTTCCGTACGCTACAAGAATTCTGTAATTTGCCTCCTCAGTCTGCAAATCGCTGATGTAGTTGGGAATGTCATTCGAGTTGACCTTCTGTTTGATTTGAAGAGCTGTCAAGTTGAACACAAACGACGAGTATCCAATTGAAAATTGGTTATAGTGTTTGAGATCAGTATTAACACTGGCAGCTTGAAGAGTATCGAGTATTTCTAACAATTGAGGAGTGAAAAAAAGCCTGTTGTTTTCACTGGTTGCAAATATCTGCAAAAACAAGACTGTATCAACCAAGTTACTAAGAAACTTGGAGGCCATCATGAGCACACTTTGTTGGGAGCTGGAGATTCCTTTATTGATGAAAGAAAGGATAAGTTCGGGAAGCTTTTCATCCGAAATGATATCAGCTACGCCCAATCTTTTGATAAGCACTCTAAGAAGATCAAACCCAATCAAGTACGAAGATTCGTCCCATTCGAAAACCTGCTTCACCACAGTGTGAATTATTTGAGAGGCCTCCTTGGATGAGACATCGAATTTATCAGGAACGGAGCTCAATTTATTAGTTTGTGCATTATTGAACTTAGTTAATCCTCTCACGAGTTGTTCGTTGTTCACGTCTGTGAAAGTAAGATATGACGTCACAGGAAGAACATCAAAAGGTTTTGTTTGTGAAGCTGGTTGATTTTGTGGAGGAGCAGGCGTGTTAGTTTCTGCTTGTGGGGCACCGCCGATACTTATACCCTCAGTGTTCTTTTCCAAAAAATTTACCACATCTGCAATATAACTATTGGGAAGCTCGTTGTCAGCCAAAAACTTGGAAGCAACAGTATATATATTATCACCAGCATTGTATGGTAATTTCAAGGGAGGCTTTCCGTCTTCAATATCAACATCGAACACATAATCGTATTCTTTACCATTGTGTGCTTTCTTAGATGAAGAAGCAACAGAGCTCACGACATCACCAATTTTGTTCCATTGATTATTTGACCATTGATGTGCTTCAATTACACCTACATCATTCTTCACCATAACAGTTTGACCCTCGTTCCCAGGCTGGTTAAGTCTATCGTAACCAGGAACATCAGTTTTGTTGATATCCACTGATTGTTCAGCAATTGTCGAGTTTCTAACTGAATCTTCAAACTCTTCGATTTCGGCTGGAGATGCAAAGTGTGACTCATCGTTTGAAAATATTCTTATCTTATTATCAGAAGATCCAACCACAATGTCGTCTCCTAAATTGGCCAAACACCAATTAGAAATACAAGGCAATGTGATGACCTGTTGGATTTTCCAGTCTCTCCAAACTCTGACAGTTCTATCCTCTCCTGAAGAAACCAAACTTCCATCAGGGAGCATAATAATATCGTAAATAAAAGATTCATGGCCTTCTAAACTTGCCACCAATTCTCCAGTCAAGTTCCACACTTTAATGGTTCCATCATTCGAACTCGAGGCGAAAAGAGAAGGTGTAAGAAGAGTCAACTTTCTCACCACGTCTGAATGACCCGTAAACTTTTTCACTACTTTAGATCCGTTCCAAAGCTTTATCTGCTTATCAGCAGAACATGTCAAGAAAGTATTTTCACTAACAATCACAGCATCCAAAACAGACATCTGGGAATCGTTTTGGAGAGTGTACTTTGATTCGTTTGTGTTCAAATCCCACACTCTAGCAGATCCATCCCATGAAGCTGAAATAAGCTGATTACTTGGCTCGTGATAATGAAGAGCGCAGATATTGTTTTGGTGGCCAACCAAATTGAACTGGCCAATATCAGTACTTGTTTCTGTAACAGAATTGATGAATATGACATTATCTTTGCCCCCACTTGCAATATCTTTTCCACTCAAGGCAGTAACGGCGTTGATGAAAGAGTTCGAAGATGATCGAAAAATGATCGAATTCGATCCGTCTGATTCCCAAGAACGAATGGTACCGTCACGTGAACACGATACAATGGTGTTTCCTGATACCGTCAAGTCTCTGACGTCTTGTTCGTGGCCAATTAAGGTCTTACTGAGCTTGTACATTGCCATCAAGAAGTCGCGCAGTATTTCGATTATTGAATCAGATTTGGTCAAGTTTGCCCAAAATGGTTATTGGAATGAATTTTTTGAAGATTGTTTGTTTAAAAGTATTTGGTTCGACCTGGCCCTACACCTTAAGAAACTTATATCCAAAACTTGTTTAAACACTTAATTGGCATGTTTAATACTTGTTTAGTACGTGTTCGAATTCTTGCTCAAATACTTGTTCGAATCTTCTTATCTAATATTGTGCTCTCCAAATATCTTGCTAATTAAAATTCTGCTATTTGAATGCTCTGTTAGTTCAAATCCTATTATCAAAACTGCTAAAGGTTAAAATACCTTAATGAATCCTTGTGACTCTCGCAACTTCAATCTCTTCAATCTTAACCTTGACCTCAGAGCTGTAAAGCACGTGAAACTAATTAACATATTGATCTAGGTACACACTTGTCTACTCTTAACAAGAGCTCTTCCTTTCAACTTTAACAATGGAGATATGCGATCGATCTCGCTTGGTTTGAAGTTACGTCCCCAAGATCGCTTTGCATGGAAAGAATTTCCTAATCAGAGAAAAGAAGTGCTTAACCACGTCCACGACACACAAAACATCAAATAAATTACTTAAGACTAGAATTTCACAGGTTGGTCCCCATACAAAGTATTCTCACAATTTCTTGAACTACAATATAGGACTTTAAAAAATAATTTTACACAACAAAAGTTGTATTTACCACACTTGATTCTATCTTTTCTTAGTGTTTCTTAGTCCGTTATAGCGCAAAAAAGCGCGAGGAAAGGTACAAAATGTTCCGCACATATCTAATGCGAGATGTGACCTAGCGGATTCGATAATCAGAACTCATGCATTTGTCTAGTAGTTAAACTTACAACTCAATTGTTTGTGTGAAATAAGTATAGTATGTAGGGTTATATTTAAATTTTTTTTTATCAAGGACATTATCATCAATTATCAATACTGAAGTTTACCCCGAAGCTGGTACCACCTCGAGCTAGCTTCGCTTGGGGTCAGCCAACTCCGCCACTTTTTTTGGTACTACTTTGCCAAGATGCCAAGCTCAAAAAAATTCCACCTGCACCTTGGTAGAATACAACATAATAAATCTCGGCATAGACTCTTACTAACTGGATTTTTATCTTTAATTAACAGGATAATAATTTGTGATTAAATCTTTGATAAACGGAATGTCGTAGTGAATCTCACCATGTCGTCACTATTTAACAACCATGAGTCGTTATTCCCCCCATATTCCAGCATACGCGACATCCATACAAGAGGGGTTCAAAAGTAAATTAATTGCGAAGAGGCCCACGAGGGCTGGAAAAGAAATTGGCTCTGCCAATAAAACAAAAAATTTCTTGAATTTACAATTTGTCACACGAGTAATTAACTCATTCAGAGGCTAAGAAAATCTTAACGGCTATCTTGCATTTTGACATATCTTGGCAGATCAAACTTTGCAGCCATTGAATAAACCCGTTATCTTTAAAGTATGAAATTTAATCAATCTTTAAAGTTCAATATTGTCCCAGAGTGGTCCGAGAGCTATTTAAGCTATGACAGCTTAAAAAAATCAATTTACTCGTTACAAAAACGTCAACTTGATTTAGGTATAGAATTTAAGATTAATGACATCACAATAAGTGAACTTTTAGACCAAATTAGTCAAAATCTTTCAAAGACTAGCAGTAGAACTAGCGCCTCCAGCGTAACAAAAGCTGAGTTCCATGAAAACTCTGGCGATGAGAAAAAAGATGAAGCCTCGGATGAAACTCCAGATCATGAGGCAGATATTAGCGAAGAGTCTGAACCAAAATCTAATACTATTGCTTTAAATTTGAAGAAATTGAACGCTTCAACTAAAAAGAAAACATTCAACCCCTTGATTGACTTTTCCAAACAATTGTTACTTGAGTTGGAAAAAATTGACGCTTTTTTCAATACTATCAGTACTGAAATTTATGAAGAGTATGATAACCTTATTAAAGATTTGGTTTCTTTAAACGAACCAGAAATTTTTACATATACTTCCAACCAAAATAAAGATGATTTTGATAGAGTTTCCAGAACTACTACTCACTTGACTGTTAATGATGAAAATGAAGATGTTGACTCCTCTGATGATGAAGAAGAATATGAACACCACGAATCCTCAGCTTTGGTAAATCCTAAAAACTTTGGTAGAAAGCTTCAAAAGCTCGTTACTTTGAAACATACCAACAAATCCGTTTTTATAAAATTGAATGAGTTAAAATCTTTCATTGAATTAAACAAAATCGGTTTCACAAAAATTACTAAAAAATTTGACAAAAACTTAAACTATGGCATTAAAGATGATTTTATGGAGGTCTTTTTACCTTCCAACTCTGCTATTTTCAACGAATCTACCTTGCAAAATGTTGATAAGAAAATTGACAGATTGATTAATTCCTTCACATTCATTAGTCACAAATTGGATGACTCTAAATCAGTTGAGTCCATCAAATTTGAACTTAACTCTTACTTAAGAGATCATATCATTTGGGAAAGAAATACAGTCTGGAAAGACTTATTAAGTTTACAAACCAAAAGACAAGATTTCTCATTGAACTCCAATAATCTATTACTGTTGTCTTTAAAAGAAGTTAGCATTTTTGGTACTCAATTAACCTTACCTGAATTTTTCTTCACTTGGCAAATGTTCAAGTTGGGACTTACTATCATTGTCTTTATCATTTTATTGACAGTTAAAACATTCAATGACCCTGTTCAACATAGATGTTTGGCTGTTTTGGTTGCTTGTGCTATGCTTTGGGCTTCAGAAGCTCTTCCATTATACACCACCTCTATGCTTGTTCCTTTACTTATCGTTACCTGTAAAGTTTTAAAGAATGAAGATGGTACCGTTATGGAAGCTGCTGCTGCTTCTAAGTATATTTTAGGTACAATGTGGACTTCTGTTATTATGATTTTACTTGGTGGTTTCACTTTGGCTGCTGCTTTATCTAAGTATAATATCGCTAAAGTTATCAGTTCCTGGATTTTATCGATGGTTGGAACTAAACCAAGAAATATTTTATTGACAATTATGTTGGTTTCCTTATTTTTATCCATGTGGATTTCCAACGTTGCTACTCCTATCTTATGTTATTCTTTGATTCAACCTGTCTTAAAAACCATTCCAACTTCTTCTCCTTTTGCTCAAGCCTTAATTTTAGGTATTGCTTTAGCATCCAACATGGCAGGTATGTCTTCTCCAATCTCGTCACCTCAAAATGTTGTTGCCATAGAAGCCATGAGTCCTAATCCAGGTTGGGGTAACTGGTTCGCAGTTGCATTACCAGTTTCTATTCTTGGTACTGTCGCTATCTGGTTGGAATTAATTTTAACCTTCAAGATCAACACTGTTAACATTAAGCCTTTCAAACCAATCAAAGATAGATTTACCATCAAGCAAGTTTTCATCACTCTCGTTACTATAGTTACAATTTTATTGTGGTGTGTTTTGACTAAGATCGAATCTACTTTTGGTGAATCTGGTATTATTTCCGTCATTCCAATTGTACTTTTCTTTGGAACTGGTTTATTGAAAACTGATGACTTGAACAACTTCCCTTGGTCGATTATCTTATTGGCTATGGGTGGTTTAGCTTTGGGTAAAGGTGTAACTTCATCTGGTTTATTAGAGACTGTTGCTGGTGCTTTACAAAGGAAAGTTATGGACTTTGATGTATGGATTGTTATGATCATTTTTGGTATTTTGGTATTGGTCGTCGCTACCTTTGTTTCGCATACAGTTGCTGCTTTGATTATTGTTCCATTAGTTAAAGAAGTCGGTGAAAAATTACCAGGAGATCACTCCAACTTATTGATTATGGGAACAGCATTATTGGCTTCGGCAGCTATGGGATTACCTACCTCAGGATTTCCTAATGTCACGGCTATTTCTATGACTGACGAATTAGGTAAACGTTACTTGACTGTGAATACATTCATCAATAGAGGTGTTCCTGCAAGTATCATTGCCTATGTCATTACCATCACTGTTGGTTATGGTATTATGACGGCAATCAACTTCTGATAGCATTTTTGTAGAATTACTTAGTTTGAATTTATGGTTATAAAAATTTAGTAAACGGTTGCGAAATATTACACAAAGGGGTGCTTTTGTATACCTAGTACTTTTGAAAAGTATTTTTCCTTACACAACAACCTTTCTTTAGAAAGATATTTCCATTAATTTATTCAAGCTACCTGTTTTGAATAGAGAAATTCACCAGTTTTTCAAATACCGATAAACACCTTTCTCCTTCTTTTTGAGAAATCAAAATGCAATTTAAGCTTAAAAACTTTTTTAAAGTTTTTTCGATCAATATCCTTGACACCCAACCTTTTTCCTCCCCAACTGTTCCCCCTATTATTTCGGAAAAAGTAACCAGTACTCCAGGAACCTCTGAGCCCAAACCAACTACAAGTCCTAAATCAAACATTATTAAAGACACTCAAAAAACCACAAACACTAACTCCTATATTATCACCACTGCCATTGATCCAAAACCTTCTAAAAACTTCCACTCGAAGAAATATCACTTCAATAAACTTTTCAAAGGCTGTATCCACAAAGTCTTTAATATTTCAACCAAGAAAAAAGTTAACTTTCAATCTTCCAATCCTATCAAAAATGAGCCATCTGTGAACAACGAGCAACATCAAAACACAACTGAATCAAACATAAACGAGAGCATTAACTCAAGTGATGCTTCACTGGTTGTAACAAGCTCGAATCCACCCAAAAAAAGGAGCAAATTTAGTTCTTTGTTACACAATTTTGCATCCAAAAGTAGATTGAAAAAGATTTTTAAAGCAAAACACACTGATTCTTATGAAATGCCACCCTTCAAATATAGTGAAGAATATGGTACAGAACCTCTCGACAATTTCCTGTTGAAGCTGATCAAGCAAAACGAAAGTGAATCTGAATCTGGATCTGAGAGTGCTGTCTCTAATATTTTTTCCCTGCCCATCATAACTCCAAAGAAACTCAGAAACTCAATCAAAAGATTTTCAAATACTGCCGAGCCCAATAGTGAAGTAGAAGAAGAATCCATAGTAAGCCTGACAAATCTCGAATCGTTGTTTGAAAATTTAGAAACTGAGAATACAATTATCAGATATGAAGAACCAGAAGCTGGATTCGAAATTCCCTCTAAAAGTTATTTGTACCCAGAAGAGTTACGCCCTAAACTCTTCTTTGACTTCACTGATGATGGCTACAAATACTATCAAATGTTAGTTCCACTCCCTCCATCTCCTCCAGCCTCATCAAGATACTCTTCCACCAGTGATTTATCGTACCTGAGTAACTTTGTTCCATTTCTGGATGTATGCGTAGGAGGAGTATCAAGAGTTTACAGCCACTATGAGGAAAGCTGCATGTACACAATAGACTCGTCCTGCTTAATTACAGTGCCACAATTAGTGAGCACCTAAACTATAAGTACATAAATCCAATGAACACCCACCGCTATATAGAACAATAAATACCCGAGCCAAAATTAAAATCTATTTTCAATAAATATTCGGTACATAAACATCTAAATATTTCATTCATTACTTATACAATTAAAGAATTAAGGTGGTATAAACGGTTCGTATCATGGTCCATATAAGCCGGTTTCAAGATCCTTGTAAACACCGTCTTTGTCCATCTTGAGCAAAAGCTTAGCCAATGGAGGTTCCCACGTTGGATCAGTCAAAAAATACTGTAATGCATCACTTAAAATACCTTCCTTCTTGGCGTGGACGAAAAATTGGTTAAGGTCCAAACCATTAAATGCACCTTTATTATAAATACCAATGATCAATTCTGGAACCATTCCGAGAATAGTATCATTATGTAATAAATCCAAAGCAATAGGTACAACAATACCGGTATCATTTAAGCTCTTTAAGATGGATGATAAACTGGTTGATACTAATTGGGATTGTATGGCACCATTAATTAAGTTATTGAGGAAAGCAGTAGCTGAACCTTCATTGGCTTTACTAACAAGATTCAAAGCATCATCAAAGAAATCTCTGGTATCAAGTCCTAAGACATTTTGCTTCTGATTTGTGCTTGTACTCTTATTGTATTTAGGATTTAAATTTGGAGTATTCTTTACTGTATTAGCTATCATTTCAACTGTAAGATCTTCTCCAGCACCTAAATTATTCAAAATTTGTCCAACATAAACATTCCTGACCAAAAGGTTTCCAGTAAAGTCAGCTAAAAAATCTCTATTTGTATCATTAATTAATAATCCACCAGCTACTGACTGTATTAATCCACTATCAATAACTGTACCAACTAAATCTGAGATATTAACACTGATATTAAGATTACTAAGGAACTCAAAATCACTTAAAGAAGTATTTCCTGCAAGTACACCACTTACTAAATTAATAAGTGATTCAACTTGCTCATCATCTTTGGCTATTTCGTATAACGTGTCTGTGATAATTCCAGAATCATAAACTGATGTGAGAAGAGAATCAATCTGGGAAGTCTCCTCTCTTTTGAATAAAGACTCATCAGTTATGAATTTGATATTGTCGATAAGCTTTTCATATTTAGCATTCCCGTGTGGGTCAAGTTCGTCCAACCAAGAGCCAAGGGATGCTGCAAGGAAGAAATAAAAGGATAAAATTTGGAACAACATGTGAAACTAGTTGAGAGAAAACAATGGTATGGATATCAAAAATCAAGTTCGTGAACTCTCGGCTTCGTTTGCTTCTTGGGGTATAATGGATATTCCGACTGGTTTAAAACGTATCACTTGACGATTTTTGAGAAAAAACACTTTATATATGAATACTTGAATTTGAATGTGGAGTTTATTCTGATCAATAGTCGTGCGCGCTCCCGTAGTTGTGAACTTTCCTAAATAGGAAAGAATTCTCAGGCTCGGTATAAACATGTGAGCATAGGCTATTTAAAAGATATGTTAACAACTATATAATCAAAGCATTTTATGAGCTGAAATTTGATATGGGGATTTTTGATTATAATTCTATAGATATTAGAGATTTTCATGACTTTTGGTAAACTCCAAAGACCATTTTATTAGAGATTCTTAGTATATAATTCAGCCGGAGGTGTTTTCAATTATGTTACCCAAATAGGCAAGTAATCAGTTAACCGAAAAAGGAAATTCGAGTCTTAAAATTTGATTGCAAATTGACTGAAATAAGTAACAGTCTCACCTATACCAGTCTAATTTTTACCCCATTTAAATACTTGGGTATCCTCAAATTATAATAAACTTATTTACCGCTCATCTCTTTCACTAAACCATGAAATTGTTTCGTTTATTGACCTTAGGGTCAGCATTTCTGGCGGTTCAAGCACTAGCAGTTCCCATTAAAGAATCAACTGATCTTGCTTTGAGAGACGACAGTGATATTAAATCTATAGTAGACATATTGGATGACGTTTTATCAGACGAGCAAGTTGACATTGTTGAACAGTTAACTGAACAATTTGAAGCTACTTTATATCAAAGAAATGAAAAAAGAGATTTTGAATCAACAGTTGAAAGTGTTCTTAATTTATTCAATAAATCTGGTTTACTTTGGGATGTTTTAGACTATGCTGCAGATAGACCACAAGTTGTTAGCTGGCTTGCTAATAGTACTGCAGGATTATTAAAACCTGATGACTCCGACTCTGGTTCTAAATCTAATAATTCAGATGTAACTGCTTTATTATCAGGAGTCGTTTCTGGTTTAAATGTTTCTGCCCTTGGTAAAATTGTCATGGATTCCGGATTAATTGAATCTGTTTTGGATGGTGTATTATTAGATCAAGAAACTAGAGAAAGTATCACTGATATTATTTACGATTTGGTTGAGAATAACCTCAATTTAATTGCAATCTTTGCAAGAAATTTATTGAAACTGTCCAATTCAGATTCTAAATCTAAGAGAGATAATTCTGGATCTTTAATTAATCTTGTTGGTAATATTGCAGGAGGTTTCTTGGGCTCTGATATTTTCAGCAATGGATTAGAAGATATTTTGAAAGCCTTGAATGATACAGATTTCTTGGTTTACACTGTCCAAAGATTTATCAATACTCCAGAATACATTAATATGACTGGTTCATTACTTTCTCAAGTGATTGATCAAAGCGAATTCAGCTTGGACAGCATTTCTTTGAACATTACCTCCATTGTTGACGGTGTATTATCAGATCCAAGTAAAATCACTGATTTAATTGGAAACCTTATTAAAAGTGACCCTTCCGGACTTTCATCATTGGCAAAGACATATATTCCTGCAGTTAAAGCCATTATTAAGGACTTAGAAGATAAAGGACTTTTCGTTGACTTGAATGATGCAATTTTCCCAAGCAGTTCTGCTAACAAAAAAATTGCTGTCCCAACTGGTCTCAGTAACGATACTGATGAAACTGCTTCTATTTCAACACAATCAGAATCTGGTTCTAATGGATTCGTTATGAATGGATTAATTGCAGCTCAAGCTATATTTGCCATTTTCTTCTTTATTTAATGATTATACCACGATAATTCGTACAACTTCTATACCAATATAATAAATTAAACCATTCAGTAATTAAGTAATTTTAAGTAATTTCCATTTACACTACCTTCTTCATTTCGCAGCCTTTTCTCAGTTTCACCAGCTATGAGTTTTACAGGGTTTGACCATCTAGATGAACTTTCCACGAGTGCAGCCACATTGCCTCCGAGTTTTAATATAAGGGGCTCGAAAAGACTGCTGAACATTGAAGACTCGGGGCTGCATACTCAACCACCACTGCCTTATCTGCCAAGATCTCCGGAAGAACAATTCTCCAGTTCACCCTTAGACTTCATTCAGGAATCAACACCAAGTACTCCCAAAAGCAAGAGCCACTTACTTTCCAATCTGATGATTCTTCCTGGTGAGACTAAGTACAAAGGGTTGAAGAAAAAGGTGAAAAGTTGGATTTCTTCTGAGCCGGAAGAGTCTGACTACAAAATAGAATACTCTATCTTGCAACCACTGTCTGAAGTAAGTCCAGTCAATGAACAAGATTATATTAGTCTGTACACTAATCTAAGCAAATTATGTGATCACCACTACACTTTAGTTGAGTTCAACAGATTGATAGATACGGTGGTGGAAAATATTGAGACAAATAAACCCGTGAGGATTTCAAAAGGCAGCAGTGGTAGTTATTTTATTAAAGGTCCAGAAAATAACACCGTAGGTGTATTCAAGCCTAGAGATGAAGAACCATATGGCCCCTTATCTCCTAAATGGGGAAAATGGATTCATAGGACTTTCTTTCCTTGGTTCTTTGGTAGATCGTGTCTCTTGAATAACCAAGCCTACATTAGCGAAGCATCCGCTAGTTATATTGATCAACGTCTATTAAGCTTTATAGTACCATATACAGACGTGATCTTCCTTGAAAGTTCAGCATTTTACTATTCATTTTGGAATAGAACTTTGAAAATGAAAATTGGCTCATTTCAAATATTTTTAACTGGATACAAGGAAGCAGATGAATGGTTTGCAGAAAATCCAATTCCTTTGGACTTCGAGAGTTTGGTTGAGTCCAGTGATATTCTTAAGGGAAACGAGTTGATTTTCAAATGGTCAAAAACTTCACTCATAGAATTCCAGTTAGAACTTGAAAAACTTGTTATTTTAGATTACCTAATAAGAAATACCGATCGTTCCCTTGATAATTGGATGATTAAAGTTGAATGGCAAGATTTGGGAGATTTCATGAGGCCAAAAGTTAAAATTGGTGCTATTGATTCGGGGTTAGCATTTCCTTGGAAACATCCAGATGAATGGAGATCATTTCCATATGGCTGGTTGTTTTTACCATACATTATTATTGGCCAGCCATTTAGCTATCAAACACGAATGCACTATCTCAGTATATTGACATCAAAGGAGTGGTGGGAACACACAATTACAGGACTCCGGAAAATAGCCAAGAAAGATAAACGATTTAAAAACAAATATTTTCAGCTACAAATTGGCATACTAAAAGGCCAAGCATTTAATATTATTGAAATATTAAAAATTAAACAATCTAACCCCTTAGATTTAGCTAAAAGACAAAGAGTAAAAGTGGTAGATGAGATAATGGTAGTACCTAAGAATGTAGATGATAGAGTTATTAGTGCCATGAATTCTAGTATTCAAGGATCAAGTGATACAACTCCATTAATCGATAGAAGAATGGAAAAAGTTGTCATAGAGAGGTTAGTTGTGGAAAATCATGAGGCATTTTTTTCCTGTTGTTAAAGATGTTTGTTTATGCATTGAATATTTGCTCTTCGAATCCACATTCTTCGCTACTCAAAACTTCTCTTGATCCTATTAGGTCTAATTCATAATGACCAATGCTTAAAGTTCCTATAGCTGCTTTCTCACCTGATTTTGATCCTATATCATTAGTTCTATTTAGAACTGATCTCATTATGGTAAGAACCTGATTCACGCTCTTTGATAAACAAAGGATCTCATCTAGCTGCAGCTGGTCTGCATGTGCATAATAATTAATATATAACTTATCCATTAATAATCCTGTAAATAAATCACCTACTCCTGTAAAATAAGATTTTATGAGTGGGATCCTAAAATACCGGATCTCGGAACTACTTGCACTTGAAAACCCACAATATATATGAGACTTGTCGTCTTCAAATTGACAACTAGTAACAACAACGAAACGAATATTCCTCAGTTTTAGCGAATTAATAGCTATAGCCAAATCTTTTAAAGAATTAACAGGCTTATCAGTTAAAAGCTCTAATTCGAATTGATTAGGAGTTATAACATCAATTTTTTCAGTTTTTACTAATTTTTTGAACCCTTCCACGCATGTTTGGTCCACGTACAACTGCTTTTCATCTCCTAAAATTGGATCCATAAGGTAAACAAACCTCTCTATTTCTTGCCTAGCTCTCGATAAATAAATTGATACCACGTCAATCAATTCGTTATTCGGAATGTAACCAGTAATCATGTATTTACATTTTTGAGCATTTTGTAAAAGTTGGTCAAGTAACATCTTATCAATTAAAGAACCTTTAAAGCTACCATAACCGGTGTGATTGGAAAAATTAACTGTATTTATAACATCAACATCCCATCCATTAGCTTGAAGAGGGAAAACAACCGCCCTATTCCCCACGTATCCATGTACAACATGGGAAGATACCGATAATACGGAAGACATTAAAGTTACAGGTTATCAGTGTATCGCGCGAAAAAGCTCGAGATTGCCAGAGCCCTCGGCAAAAGAAGCCAATATAGATTGCAGGGGTTGATGATACTGGCTGCAGGTTATTAAAGAAAACGGAAGGTGATGCGAGGAATTGAGGAGATTTTTATGGTGTGCGTGTTCTATTGTTATTGTTTGCCCTCATTTAGTTACCCAATTAGACTAATTAATTAATTAAGGTACAGCTAAATGCGTGTTTCTACAAATTACAGCGGTTATTTAATCTATAAAATATTTAGCTCTAGAACACCCTGTCTTCATCAAACGGACTTAGAGCAAAATCTTTTTTCCTCGAGAAGAAATTAACCTTCAATTTAAACAAGATCTCATTTTTAAATTGTTCTTATTCTTACCATAGCTAAAAAATGAATATAATCATGACTATAAAAATTATTATTAAACCGTTGACTTCAGTATTTTTATTTGTTCCCCCGAGATTAATGGATATGGGATTTTAAGGCGTACGGCATTGCGAACGATAAGTTCGTAAAAAAACCTGCTAATAGTACAACCCGCCCCAGAATAAAAAACGAAAAAAATGCAAGCTATAAATCAATGGCGTCATAAAATGTGAGCCATTGGCACCCTTTTCGGAATTAAACCCTTTGTTAAGAATATTTTATAGTCTATTATCTTTTATTACCTGCAGCTTCTATTGTGAAAACTTATCAAAACGCGCATTAATGATAAAAAACGCCCAACCCTGCATGGTAGAAGCATGTATGTAATAATCCTAATACGTGGCAATAGAAACCCTTATATATCCTAAAAGGGAAATGCTATGGCCTTAAAAGATATTCATGCCAGCACGCGTTATACACTGACGCGAAATTTCTAACTAAATAACCCCGACTAATAACAAGCACCATTAATTAACAATAGTTCTAAACCTAAACTAGCAGTTCCCGCACATAATTTCAAATCATTAAAAAATGTTCGCCCGTGGGATTTTTGATTAGTAGCACGCACTTTTGAGGCGGTTTTTCATCCCCAACTATAAATAATCGCTCACATCCGCTGAGAATTTTTTCTCCTCAACACACACCAACAAAAGATCATGGACCAAATTAAAAGTACTTTACCACCCAGAAAGAGAGCCAAGACTAAGGAGGAAAAAGAGCAGAGGAGAGTAGAAAGAATCATGAGAAATAGAAGAGCTGCCCATCAATCCCGGGAAAAAAAGAGAAAATATGTTGAATACTTGGAGACTTATATTCAAAAGTTGATTAATAATTTAAGCGCTTATCAAAGTAATCAAGAGTATTTATTATCGCAAATTTCTGATGATAAATCTTGGGCCGAAACAAAAGCTAGCTTAAAAAAAATCGACGATTTGGACGAATACAAGAATTTTAAATTTCAACCTTCAGGAAGTATTAAACAATCGGCTGCTTCACCAGTGGAGGATCATGATCATGATCATGAGCGTGACCATGATGAAGTTCTCGAGTCTTATCAAGAAGATCAACTTGACGGTAATACTAGCAGCGCGGGCGGTGCTAATAGCACTGTAAGCGTTCGTACAGCCAGTGTCAGTAGTGGTAGCTCATCTGTTTCTCCAATCTCATACCCAACCTCACGTTTACCCATTTCTACTACAGCCAAAAGTCTTGGACATTATGAGAAGCCTACCGAATATGAACATACCGGTAACTTCAACTTATACATCAACCCGATCGACAATTATTTGTCGCCTGTATCAATAAATTCTCCAATAAATTCTCCAATCAATTTATCGTTATATGATCCTAAGATAAATTTGGAAGATCATTCATTGAATCACGTACATCATCATAAAGATTTCGAGCACAACTCAGAAGTAGTTGTCTAGACTTAATCATAACCTTTTCTCAAATAACGGCTTTGGGTGGAGCGCTTAATTGCGTTTGTAGGCCGGTCCATGTGTGTTCCTGTGTTGGCTAGGTTATGATTTTGTTGGCCTGCAGTGCCAGTCTTTGATTATGAGTTTCACGATAATGTGGAAGGTTTATTCGTTTTGAGTTAATTGTGCGCTCCCTAACGGTTGAGCGACGGTAGTATCGGGATTAAGTTAATATGTCTAGGACTATGTACTCCAATTTTTGAGAGAGTACTTTTTGGTATTTTTAGTTTCAGTATTAATATATTGTATATTCTATTCTCATTATATTTACAACTGTTTTAATCTGTATTGCTATCTCTAATTTGTATTAATTAACTCTCTATAAGTTAAATTTAAGCCCTTATTTGCCACCACATAGCCCACGTCATTAATCAGTCGAGCTGGGTCCAAGTCGCACTAGATAGGCCTAAGATAATCCCAGGTCGCACTTTTCACTATAATTGATCATGCTAGAGACCCTTAATGACGATTTACTCTATAATGTATGCCTATTTTTATCAGCCGATGATATATTTTATACATCCTTAACATGTAAATCTGTACAATCAACTTTAGCAAGCAATAGGTTTTATAAGCTCATGTTTGTATCTAAATTTGGATTGAATTCAAACCCAATAGGAGACAACTGGATCCAGAAATTTAATCTTAGAACCACTAAATCACTGCAACTTTGTACTTGGGGTTCAGCAGAATTGGGGAGACTTGGATATCTTCTCAGAGATATCCCGGAGTCAAATAGAGGTTCAATGTATGTACATACCCCTACACCTGTCAAGAATTTTGATGAAGAGTTTATCCTTGACCTTAAATGCAGTGGGTTCAGTTTCCAAATACTCACTTCAAAAGGTTTGTATTACACAGGTCATGACTACAAACGAATGCATTTTACTACATCTCCGGGACCTGTGAATACAGACTTTTTAACCCGGCCATATCAGCATGTTCCCCAAGGTTTAAGAGGCATTCGTCCTCCATCATTTGGAACTGGAAGAGGACGAGGAAGGGGTTCACCAATTACAAGAGGGCCTTCTAATCACACCAGGATTCCAACCAATCCAAATCTTCGTATGGATCCGTCACAGTTAGCCACTTCCGTACCCTTATTTGAGCAAGTCAATACCGGTTCTGTTGGAAGAAACGATCCCTTAGAATCCAATTTTATAACCAGAGTATCCCATTCAGGCGGTAAGATTCTTGCTCTTTCAAGTGGTAGACAACACTTTATAATATTAGATGAAAACAACCAAATATTCTCCTGGGATACAGGGAACTCTGATAATCAAGGAATTCACATTAAATTTCCCGATGTAAACATTGGAAACATCAAAAAAATCAAGTGTGGGTGGAATTTATCTGGTTTTTATGATGGTGAAAAATTAATTGTTTGGTATAATAGAGATGCAGTTTCTCAGGCTCAAAAAGAAGACAATGATCTCAGTGCAAATGCCAGTTATTTCTGTACTTACTGGAGAGATCTTAAAGATTTCCACTTGGGTCAAGACTTTTTACTCATTACTGATTCAAGAGGAGTGTTTTATTATCGCGTAGATACGGCCCATTATTATCATCATCACCCTGGAGAAGGCAGAACAGATATCCCATCTACAGAATGGGAGCCTCTTGATTCGTTCAATCATTGGTTGCAACAGCTAAATAGTGGAGGTACCACGGTTGAGTTCACAAAAATAGCTGGCTGCTACGGCAACTTCGCTATTTTCGCAGGTAAAGATAAAGTACTTTTTGGGTCTCGTAATACGATATACAACGATGAAGAACCTAAAGAGTTGGAACTTCCATCTGGAGTTGTTGAAATTGAAATGGGTGACTATCACTTCCTAGCTCTTACAGACCAGGGAGAAGTATACAGTTGGGGTGTAGAATCAAGACGTTGTGGTTGTTTGGGACTTGGAGAAAAAGTGGAAAATATGGCTATAGAAGGTAATAATGGTGTTGTGAGAGAACCTACAAAAGTGTCTGGAAGGTGGACTGTGATTTCTGCTGCTGGTTGGCATCTGGGAGGACTTCGTGTAGAAGAAAGCTAACAAACGCGCGAATATACGAGAAGAACTAGTTAGGCGCTTTGCATTTATTCACGGACTTTTAATTGTATGTTACTCCCTAACCACTGACTCTGTTAGCCAGGTACAATGGGTTCATATTATAAGTTTCTCGGATATTTTTGTTCCGGTCAAGCATAAAATTTTGATAATTAAATATAGTCTGGAAAGTACAGGCTTAGACTTTAAACCTCAATTAATCTTTTTTTAGTATCTCGTCGTATCCGCGATAGGTTTCATTCAAGTGACCCTGCCTTTTGACAATTCGTCAATCCCAATTTTGTATTCACTGCCCCTCTTGTGTTTGTTCCTCAAAATCACAATTGTTCCTCAAAATCACAATTTATAAGTTTAGAATTATAGTCACGTAGAGGATCTGAATCAACTAATAACTTCGAGCCCACTTTAATTGGTGATCCAAATAATTGACCCTTTAACACAGGTCTTGATACTGCTATTCGAGTAGGTGATCCTTGTAATAAATAATAGAATCTAGCTAGCCAAGTAGTTTGGTGTAAGAGCCGTCTAGTGTCAAAATTAAACCTCGCAATGGCTGCAAAACCAGTAAATCATCTCTCTACATGAAAACTACAGTCGTAATTAAATAAACAGTTATTAAAAAAATAGTTGTTAAAAAACTTGTAATTAATTAGTAATCCAAATTTAAAGGAAACTATACCAACCATCACTCGGGCGGACCAAACCGTGGTGACAACTCACCCCAGAAAATGCACAATCACCGCCAGCATTCCTGACAGTGCCCCCTCCGGGTAATGCAGCGCGCTCGTTTAAGCGTCACTCAAAAAAGCATCACTTATAAATACTGTTAACACCCCTCTACTCTTGCATCAATCATGGCACTGACGTCCGATTTCCCAACTACTGGTGTAAGTTTATCACCATCACAAACACATATAACTAGACAAAGGAGGCTGTCATCAATAATTCAACATCTTGAACCTGACAATCAAGACACAAAGATCGATCAACAATTAAATCCAAATTTAAATGCTGATTGGGTTCATTATAAAGGAGCCTGGATAGTACATATAGTTATCATTGTATTATTGAAGTTATTCTTTAACTTCATTAGTCTTTTAGATAACAATTGGAAATGGACTTTAACTAATTTAACTTACAATATTGGATCATATATTATGTTTCATCAAGTTAAAGGTACCCCATTCGAATTTAATTCGGGTGCTTACGATAATTTAACTATGTGGGAACAAATTGACAATGGTGATCAATACACCCCAACCAAAAAATTCTTGATGCTGGTCCCAATTGGATTATTCCTTATTAGTACTCATTACAGCTATTATAATTTGAATTTATTCATATTAAATGGTGTAAGCTGTTTATGTGTGGTTATTCCAAAGCTTGCAATCAGCCATCGTTTAAGAGTAACCTTATATTAGTTACTTAAAATTCATAGCATTAGTCTTGATTCAAAAGTGCTAAAAATTTAATGACAACCCATAACTTTCACAAGATACCAAAACTTCCAACTTTAGTACCTTTTATACTTCAAACTATGCTATGAGCACGAAACTTTGTCCCATTAGATGGATGTTTATGTATATTTAATTAATGCTCTTTGACTCCACCTGACTCGTTCAGCCGCGAATTAATATAAAATAACTTAAATCCCCTTGAAAAGTATTTCTCTATTGCTAATTAATCAATTGCTAAAATGGTATACGCTTTAAGTGCTAAACATCAAGAACTTACTGAAAGCTCTCTTGCTTCTCAAGATCCGGAAGTTGATGCTATCATTCATGATGAAGTTGAAAGACAAAAGCACTCTATTGTTCTTATCGCATCCGAAAATTTTACTACTAAGGCTGTCTTTGATGCTTTAGGAACCCCAATGTGTAATAAATACAGTGAAGGTTACCCTGGTGCTAGATATTACGGTGGTAATGAACATATTGACAGAATGGAAACTTTGTGTCAAGAAAGAGCTTTAAAAGCTTTCAATTTGACTAGTGATAAATGGGGTGTTAATGTCCAAACCTTGAGTGGAAGTCCTGCTAATTTACAAGTCTATCAAGCCCTCATGAAGCCTCATGACAGATTAATGGGTTTGGATTTACCTCATGGTGGACATTTATCTCATGGTTACCAAACTGATACCAGAAAGATTAGTGCTGTTTCCACTTATTTTGAAACTATGCCTTACAGAGTTGATTTGGAAACTGGTCTCATTGATTATGACATGTTAGAGAAAACAGCTACCTTGTACAGACCCAAGATTTTGGTTGCTGGTACTTCTGCTTACTGTAGATTGATTGATTACAAGAAAATGAGAGAAATCGCAGACAAAGTTGGTGCTTATCTTGTTGTTGACATGGCTCATATTTCCGGTTTGATTGCAGCTGGTGTTATCCCATCTCCTTTCGAATATGCTGATGTTGTTACTACCACTACCCATAAGTCCTTGAGAGGTCCAAGAGGTGCCATGATTTTCTTTAGAAGAGGTGTCAGGAGTGTCAACCCAAAGACTGGCGAAGAAATTTTATACGACTTAGAAAACCCTATCAATTTCTCCGTTTTCCCTGGTCATCAAGGTGGTCCACATAACCATACCATTTCTGCTTTAGCAACCGCTTTAAAACAAGCTGCTACCCCTGAGTTCAAAGAATACCAAGAACAAGTATTGAAAAATGCTAAGATTTTGGAAACCGAATTTTTGGCCAGAGGTTACAAATTGGTCAGTCATGGTACTGATTCTCATATGGTCTTAGTCTCATTGAAGGATAAGAAAATTGATGGTGCTAGAATTGAAACTATCTGTGAAAAAATCAACATTGCTTTGAACAAAAATTCTATCCCAGGTGATAAATCTGCTTTAGTACCAGGTGGTATTAGAATTGGTGCTCCAGCTATGACTACCAGAGGCCTTGGTGAAGAAGATTTCAAAAAGATTGTCAGCTACATTGACCAAGCCGTCATCATTGCCAAGGAAATACAAGATGGATTACCAAAGCCTGCTAATAGATTGAGAGATTTCAAATCAGCTGTCAATGCTGGTAATGACCAGTTAAACAAATTGAAGGAAGAAATCAGTGCTTGGGCTGGTGAATTTCCTTTAGCTACTTAAGCTGCTAGATTTCAAAGTCCTTTTTTTAACTAATTGGACTAATCACTAACGATTATTACGACTACTCAACTACTCGTAGTACATATGGTTGTTTAATATGTTCTATCAGAAAATATACAATGTATTTACTATAAAAGTCCGTACTTCTCAAAAACTTTTTGGGTTGTTCCCTCTGCTTCCCATTTTTTTAAGTCCTGTTCATCATATCTATCTCCTTTCAAAAAAATAGTAGGAACCCATTTACGGCCAGCAATTTCTGTGAAAGCACCTTCTAATTTAGCTGCATCATCTTGATTTTCCCATAAGTCCAATTCAATGATATGGATTTTGGACTTTACATTGTATTTGTCCCAAATTTGATAAGTGTATTTACAATCACCACACCAAGTCTTTGAGAGCATAACAAAGTCATTGTCTTGGATTATTGTTTTAGCTCTGTCTAAAAATGCTGACATATTAAGTAGTATTAAAAGTGGAAATAACTGAGACTGGAAGTTTTTCAATCGAGCCACAACGCGGAAGCTGTACTGTTAGGGAAATGAGGCCTTGCAATAGTAGCTCTGTTCTTCTCTCAACTTCCAATTCTTTGTAACAAGAGTCGATCAAGTACCTATGTACTAGGAGATAAGATATAGGCAATAGGACTATTAGTATGATCAAGAAAGTTAGTTGTAGCAAGCTTTCACTTTCTTAACTTCGATTATGTTCTACCTTATTGAACGACTATATTTCTTATCAATTGGTTAAATTCAGACGATTCATGAGTTACCATGTTACTGGGGTTATGGATTTTCAATTAGATTTTGAATCAACAGGATAATAGTTGAATTAGACCTGATGTGCGAATAATGCTGGGTCACCTGATGTTATGCATCATTATACAGCAATATAGTGTAAAAGGAGATTTAGTAAAGCAGTATAATTATTGGGTGACTAGTCACTCTTTCGTTCAAAACTCGACCAACATTACATTGATATGTAAGAATCAGCCCATATTATTGCATAGAAATTGTACTTGGCTCAAAATTATGACCCAGGTCAGGTCGACATAAAAGTCCGAGCATACGAATTTCGAAAAATCTCAATCATGAATTCAGAATTACAGAAAGTTATTGATGGTGTAGTTGCTGAATATACCATCACCGATGAATTTTTAATCAAAGCTACAGACAAGTTTGAAGAGTCAATGACTCGGGGCTTGAACTCAGAGCCTGCAAGAGATTATATGCCAATGATTCCAACCTTCGTGACTGATGTCCCCACTGGAAAGGAAAAAGGTTTATTCTTAGCAGGTGACCTTGGTGGAACAAACTTTAGAGTATGCTCAATCAAATTGAATGGTGATCACACTTTTGATTTGAAGCAGTCAAAAGCTAAGATTCCCTTGGAATTGATGAAAGATTCTACAGCAGACGAATTATTTAGTTACTTAGCTTCAAAAGTGAAAGCTTTCGTTGAGGAACATCATGCTGAGTTTTCATCCAAAGATAGTGAAGCATTGAAATTAGGATTTACCTTTTCGTTTCCAATCAATCAAACTGCGTTGAATTCGGGAACATTGATTCGTTGGACGAAAGGTTTCGACTTACCTGATTGTGTTAACAAGGATGTAGTTGAGTTACTTCAAAACCATTTGGATGGATTGAACGTCAATGTGGATGTGGTTGCCTTGGCTAATGACACTGTGGGTACCTTGTTGTCTAGAGCTTACTCTAACGATCCCTCCAAAACTAAAGCTAACACTATTATAGGAGCTATATTTGGAACTGGAACAAATGGTGCATACTTTGAAACTTTTGACAAAATTCCAAAATTGGATTCCAAAACATTTGGTAGTAAAAAAGGAATGGTTATCAACACTGAATGGGGATCGTTCGATAACACCTTGGAAATCTTACCAAATACAAAGTACGATAAAATTATCGATTCACAAACTGCTAACCCAGGATATCATTTATTCGAAAAAAGGATAAGTGGAATGTTTTTGGGAGAATTGTTGAGAGTGACATTAATTGAGTTATTCAAGGAAAAGCACGTCTTTGTAGATTTATACGAATCAAGAGGTGGATCTTTACCCCATAGATTAGCTGAACCTTGGCTTCTTGATGCAGAAGTATTGTCATATTTGCAAATTGATGACTCCACTGATTTGAAAATGTCAGAGTTGATCTTACAAAATCATTTAAGATTGCCCACCACTAAAGAAGAAAGGTATGTTATCCAAGCTTTAACTAAAGCTATTGCATTGAGAGCAGCTCATTTGTCTGCTATTCCTTTGGCTGCTATCACTAGGAGAGTTGCCAGTCAATATGAAGATGATGATAACGACTTTGAATTCGGCTTAGATGGTTCTGTGATTGAATTTTACCCTGGTTTTCAAGCAGGCGTTTTAGAAGCAATCAAAACAATTGATCCATTGAAAGGTTCTACTAAGAAAATCCACTTGAAAATCGCTAAAGATGGAAGTGGTGTTGGAGCTGCTTTATGTGCAAGCACTGCGCTTTAGTTACATTTATGTTTAAATGTATAGTATATACTATTTCAATGAATATCTCCGAAAAACTTGGATCCAAATTAGGAAATAGTATACTCTGAGGTGAGAAACCGCTAGGACTATCCTCCCAATAACCAACAAAGCATTGAAAGAGTTTTGTTACAAGCTTTTAATATATAAATTGACGAAATAAGAAAGCTAATCTAATAAAACTTTGAAGATGATACGAAGAAACCAAAAGACTTGTTTCAAATGCATTATAATACCATGGCAACTAAAACGGCCAAACCAGTCATACCGAGCACTTGTTTTCCAGATCCATTGTCAAAGGTGCTGACAGATGCGACAGTGCTTGGTTGAGAGGTCTCGGAAGATTCTGTAGTAACTGTTTCCTTTGATGTTTGAGAAGTTCCTGAAGTAACTGTTTCCTTTGATGTTTGAGAAGTTCCTGAAGTAACTGTTTCCTTTGATGTTTGAGAAGTAATGGTTACTCCAGTGGAACTTGCCTTGGTGGTAGGTGTTTGTGGCACAGAAGAAGATGGGATAACACACTCACCCGTAACAGTAATTGTCTTTGGTTCGTCAACAGTTATAGTGTGTGGTTTACATGTCTGGTCACAAGTGGTAATCGTGATTGTGGTTGGGTTAGGGCAGTAAGTTACCCAGTCGGTCACAGTAACGTCCACGTTAACAGTTGTATTTGAGTATGGTGCAGATACTTTAGGTGAAATAGATGCTGTAGAGGATGATGAAACAGCCTCCTCTCCAGATTTTTTCAAGGAGATACTCTCACACGTTCCGACATCATTTTTAGTTGTGATGATTTTTTGACCTTTGCTTGAATAGTTGTATGGGTCATTTACATCGGTACAAGCGAAAAATTCAGACTTTCCCGCAATCGAAACTTTTCCAGAATCATCAAAAACAACTTTTGATGGTTCTAATACACCAGCTATCAAGAAACGATCTTGATATCCAACGTTGAAAGGGATATCACCTGTTCCTTGAAGTTTAAGCAATTGTTGGGAAGAATCGTAATCAAATTCCTCACCTCCATCTGACACAGTGGCGTAATTGATACCGGCTCCCTCGTGAACAGTGGAGACAAATTTCCCATTACTTCCATCACTGGATTCAATTTCCAATTTGAAAGAAGAAACAGAAGCTGCTAAAATTGATAATAAGATAAAAGAATTCATGTAATTGGATGTGTTGTACTTTGTAAATATATGGGGAACTTCATACCTTTATATATTATTCTGTCTTCTATGTTTTATCAGTCTTTTTCCAAAAATAAACTATTATGATTGATATAAACAAAATAATTCGTACTTTATTTTTGGATTAAATACACCTCTCTAAACAAAATATTTTTATTGAGTAATTTAATTATCATCAAGACAGCGAGGTTGAGTATTATCCTGCTTGGGGTAGCAGTAAAATTTGAAGCCACTACAATAAAGCGAAAAGTTGAGTTTAGTCAATTATATTAAACACAAGGTTCCAAATCATGAAGACTTAATGCAAGAGGTTACTATGTAGCAGGTGGCATTTATGAAGCAGCCCCAATTAACAAATTTTCTATTTTATTCTAATGCAAGCCCACCGACTGACATCTCTGTTCATTGATATATTTCTGATAAAGAAACTAATCGCATCGAATAAAATATTAAAGTTTTACCGAGTAGCTAACGGTTATCAACTAAGAATTTGCTCAAATCGAATGCGTTTTCGGTGAGCGCGCTAAAAAAGATACGAAACTGATAAAGAAGAAGTAGAATGCAACATTATTATGGCTGTTATGTTTAAAATTTATCAAGGTTAATGGGTTTCAAGGTTTCAAACGTCACTGTTCAACAAATATTTTCCATTGAAATTGAAAAAAAAAAAATATGGGGACTCGCTGCGAAACTATTATTAGAATCTGAAATGGTCCTGTATATAATGTTAAGATTGCAAAAAAGATGATGTATTATTTAAATTGACAAGACCTTTTCAAACAGGATGTTGCAAGGGAGATTTACTTTAATTTACCTTTTTGGGTTATTGAGTGATTTATCTGAAAAAGTTAAAACATTTATTGCCTTGGGTAAGAGTTGAGTAATTTTATTAATAGTATAGTTAATGCGAATTTCACTCGATTCCTTTTTATAGTAGATTAGATTAAATTCCAAGTTGAATTGACCATTCTTACAATGTTTCCCGTGTAACCTAAGAAACCTGGAATAAGGTATTTTAGGATTGTGGGAATATCAACAGAGATCACATTTATAAACAAACGAAAACCCAATTTTAACCATACACTACTTTTAACCCAACTTCTTGTGTTCACATAATTCAATTTATGTAATATTACAAGCTGAGGACTCCTGGCTATCACACATAATAGCTACACAAATACAGCTCAGAGGATATCCTTATAATGTAAACAACCTTTATCGTACTTAACAAAACCTAACGAACTCTCTAAGCGTAATAGCTCCGTAAAGGTGAGTCATGTGGCCAAATCGCTACATTTCTATTCTTTCAGATTTAAGTACTCAAGTATCACGAAAGATTGATTATTTAGTTTTTTGATAGTGTATTTAGTGCAAGGCCCGACTACTACTCAGAGACTACATGATTTCTATAGACCTTTTTTTATTCTCCTATAAAGTTGCAGCCAATTCATTTTTTTTGCTTCTTCTTTACCACCTGGATTTGAGATTACTCAACTTGCTTATGACCCTTTACCAGTATCGCTAGTACCATTGCGACGTCTTCCCACCAAAAGCCCACAACTTTATATTTGCAGTAGAAAGGTTCAGCTCACCAAAGTAGAGATTGACGATTCACCCTCCTCAACTGAGGCGGTAACGACAATCATAAACTATGGGTGTCACTCAAAGAGTGAATCTCAC